>CM043016.1:60709023-60757785 GCA_023690525.1 Holotrichia oblita | reverse complement strand
GTAAAGCAGAAACTCGGCAAAATGAAAACACGAGTCGATGTCGTTGATATATACAAGAAAAAGCAGCGGTCCAAGATGCGAGCCCTGCGGTACACCCGATGTAACATTACTCGTGTCCGAAATGTAATTAGCCAATCTAACTGCTTGAGTTCTATTGCTAACGTAGGAAGAAATCCATCGCAATAGATCGCCGTGGACTCCAAGTGATTCCAGTTTACTGATTAAAATATTGTGGTCGATCATGTCGAAGGCCTTGCTAAAATTTTAAGTTAAAAATAATATTATTTCTTTTTGCAGCCTTTAAGACAAGTTCAATATGGTCAATTCTGTTCTTACCCATGAAAAATGTCTTAAAATCACGATTGAGGTGGTGCCGAAAGCATACAAATCTCAATGACTTGAATTTAATGAATTTTGGTAACATCCTTGTGCTGCATCTATTGCACTAAAGACAGTAGCGTGCGCCATGTTTGCAATGATTTGTTTTAAGGTAGGTAGTTGGCAATATTCCAGTTTTATAACTCAATTCATATCTAGAGGATTTAGGCAAATACACAAGAGTATTTAACCACTTATTTAGGACTAAAGTAGTTAGAGTATTATATTCCAGTTCCCTAAATTCACCAATTAATTTATTATCATTTACAAATGGATAATGCAATGATGACTTTCTTAATGGTATTTAAATTAATTTATGACAGTAAGCCTAAATTGCTTTCTCTAAAAGTGTTTTTGAGACTATATACATAAAGAATACTAAATTGTAACATGTACCATTCCTATAACGTGGTAATTTACATGTTTCTATTGCTTGAAGGAGTCCCTTGTATATCATTTTAATTGTATGTTGGTATTACTAATTTTACACTTTGGCTTTTTGCAGCCTATTATATAATCTTCGTGGTACGTATGTACATACATAATACCTGAATCTATCTTAAATTTCAATTTGTTACAATAAATCTTTCAGTAAGTTTTTCATTCACTTTCAACATTATTTGGTTGAATCAACTAAGAAAACGTTGTTCCATTAAAAATATTATATATTGAAATGGTAGTGTACCCAAACTTTTTGTCCCGTGTATCACATGCCTTTTTCGTATTGGATTATTAAAAATTCATCAATCTCAAATGTGCTTTTGACAGCTAACATGGCGCTACTCACTTTGATAAGTGTAGATATGGAGTGGAAAAGTAAAAAAAAGTATGTTGAGATTTATATATTTATTAATTTATGCGACACAAAATGCAAATTTAGTAAAATTATATATAAAATAACAACACGTGATATAAATACGGGATTTTTAAGGAATGAGTCTGATACTGTTCCATATTTGACTTCAAATATACTTAACCCTCATCTGCATGACCTACTGAAATGAACGATATAACATAAAGTGGGTCCGATGGACCCGCACTTGCTAAGTGAGGATTCTAGTGATTTTTTCAAATCTAATCGCATATGAGGACTTGATTCTATATAACAAATAACTCTAATGTATGTGCAAAACTTCTTATTTAAGAAAACTTTACAAAAACATCTATGAGTAACTTATACTGCAGGTTCCTTACATTTGACGTATGTTACAGTTTCTTCGCTGTGTTCGCCACAAATATGCTTCGAGCATTTAAATCAAATAGTTTTAGTCTTTCTATGGATTACAGAAGGGCACATGTAACATCTTTTTTTTGTCACATCTTCCTTATTTTGGTCTCCTGGTATGACACTGCTTTTTACTGCATAATCACAAGACTCGATTGCTCTTTTCGATCTTATGAGTTCCTGTCGACATTAGGGGTTCCTCAGGGGTCCTCAGCTGGGGTCTCCTACTGTACATAAACGATTTATTGAGAGGACTTGATTGTCCTGCACTGGCATATGCTGATGATGTAAAAATGTATACGCTCATCACCAACCGAGAGGATATTGCCCTACTTCAGAAAAATATTGACTGGATTGTAAAGATAACAAACTGAAGTTGAACTTTGGCAAGTGTAGAAGTGTGACTTTTACTTGTAGAACAAATCCTTCTAGGGTACATAATCAACGGCGAAATCTTATCGACTACTGAATTGTTCAAGGATCTTGGCGTGCTATTTGATAGCCGACTTAGCTTTGTTCAGCAGATTGAACACTTTGGTTGACAGAATCTAAGCGACTTGGTTTTATTATGCGGAACAGTAAACACTTCAGTGATACGAACATGATGAACCGTTTGCCATCTAGCGCACTTCATTCTCGTTCTTGTCCGACAGTGATGGAATGGAGTCAAATTTTAAATAATCAACTGTCTATATTTCTTTTAAGATTTGCCCATGTTTATTATGATTTTTGGACAAACATTAAAAATTGATTTCCGATGTGAAACTCTATTTTGATTTAGATACTTACTACGTACTCTTTAGATACCTTTTGTATGTAGACAAAGAGGAATCATGTATCATAGAAATTTGTTTTTAAAGGTAGAGAAGTATATATACCGATTGCTAAAACGTTGGAAAAAACTGTTAAGGGATACTCGTTTAATTGACTGTCCATACTTTCTGTGCCGCGTTGTTGATACATTATTATTATTATTATTATTAGTTGCTATTGTCACAGTATTGTGGTGAAATTCAAATACAGGGTGCGGCAAAAAGATCTGAAGGTTTTAAAGTAAAAACAACATAAAAATGAAAATTGATAAAAATTGTTTTATTGCTTATTACAGTAAATTAATGAAAATGATATTAAAACAATCGATTCCGTCCGTTGAAGATCTGAAGATAACGTCCTTTAAATGATGTCCTTCTTAGAACAAGCATTCTTCCAGTCTTGTACTGAAGTTGGCGAACACCTTCTCTAATAATGCAGGAGACAGGTTGGTGATTGCTTGCCTTATGGCTTCTTTCAGTTCGAACAGTGTGTGGGGTCTGTTTGTACAAATTCTTGCTTTAAGGAATCCCCACAAGAAAAAAATCACAAATTCTAAGGTATGGGGCGTGCGCTGTGCCCTAAACGCGAGATGACTCGGCCTCGAAACTTGCTTCTCAAAACGTCAATCACTTCATTGGCTGTATGGGCAGTTGCCCCATCCTGCTGGAACCACAGACTCCTGCGCACTAAACGATTTCTTTGAAATTCAGGGATTAGGAAGTTTTTCAACATTAACAGATAACGGTGGGAATTGATCGTAACGGTTTAACCATCCTCTTCAAAGAAGTATGGTCCAATGACACAACTTTTCTTTACACCACGCCACACACTAATTTTATCACTATGCAGAGGACGTTCATGCACTTCTTGAGGATTTGTAGCTGATCAATAACAAAGGTTCTGTTTGTTGACGCAACCGTCAAGATGGAAATGTACCTCGTCGCTCATCATCAAAATTTGTTCGTCAGTCCTCGAGTCAATCATTTGCTTTGCAAATGTTATCCGATTCGCATAGTCGTTAGAGTTTAACTTCTGAGCAATCGCCATTTTATATAAGTGGTAATGCATATCGAAACGCAATATTCGTCGTACCGAGCAGTCAGACATGTGTTGCAACTTGTTTACGGGCCGACTGCCGAGGAATTATTTCCATGCTTCTTTTAGTGGAGTCATCTTGCGTTTAGTAGACATTGCATGGCCAGCTCGCTCTCCAGACCTTAGCATTTGTGATTTTTTCTTGTGAAGATTCTTTAAAGCAAGAGCTTATACAAATAGACTCCACACACTGTTTGAACTGAAAGATGCCATAAGCCAAGAAATCGCTAACCTAGCTACTACATTATTAGAGGTGTTCGACAACTTCAGTGCAAGACTGGAAGAATGCTTGCTCGAAGAAGGACATCATTTAAAGGACGTTACCTTCAGATCTTAAACGGACGAAATCGGTTGTTTTGATATCATTTTCATTAATTAACATGTACACCCTTCTGAAATAAGCAATGAAACAATTTTTATCACTTTTTATTTTTATGTTGTTTTTACTTTAAAACCGTCAGATTTTTTGCCGCTCCTTGTACAAGAGGTAAGAAATTTGTCAAATTGCAATACCTATATAGAAACAAATTTGCTACTCTTCTTTTTAACCTTTTAAAATCACGATTTTCAGCGCTAAATTTCATTTACGTAATGTAACAGTTGTTAACATACTCGTATTATAACAAAAACAGTATGATTTAGATTTGAGTAAAAATGAAACATTAATTTTCATCGATTTGGAAATGTCAACGGAATGAATTATTTATCGACTGCGTAAATGCGGGAAACACCCATCAGGTGATTCCAACAGTGTGAATAATTGCAAGATAATTACGAGCGTTATTTACCGACTGCACAGGCTGATGGAAACAAATTTCGTCTGCGATGCTTTTAAATTTAATATTTAATATTAAACATGGTAGCTACATGCAAATCGACCATTTATTTTAAAAAATTACAAGCGATAAATGTTTTTAATTTTGGTGGGATGTTTTTACCAAATTTAATAATACTTTTGTTTTTAAATTAATTTTTTTTGTGGTGGGTGCTTAGTTGCAGTGACTCCGTAAGCTGTATCGCTTGTCCGGCTACCACTGCAACTCTCGCGGTGTAGTTTTGTGTGTGTATGTTGTGTTCAATTGGCTTTGTGACAGCATCATATCGCCTTTTATGATGCCGCGCTGTTAATCACTTTGCTCCCAACAGCGAATGGCAAGTCGATCCGGGATTAAACTCTCTGAAAAAATGTCACCATCCCTCCAGAGAATTGAACCCCGGCGCCTATCGTCCTCTCACAACGATAGTCAGCCGCTTAACCACTGCGGCCATCGACCTGTTATAAATTAACCTGACCCGTTAATAATTATTGTATTTATTTTGTGTATTTCATAATTCGCTCTCAATTTCTGAGTCTTCTGAAGCCATGGCGTCATGTGCGTCGGTGCTGTTCATTAAGATGAGAGTAAATGAAATGTGCGAAACACTGTAAATGTACAACTGTGAACTCATGGATCGAATGCACCATCTACGTCAGCGGTTCGAGGATAATAAATATGACTCTGTATAGAGCTGGGATTTAAGTTCATTATTATTGCATCGACGTAAGGGCTTCTACGTTACGAGAATTGATGCTCTTCTCGCCGCTATTTCACCGGCGAATGGGAACCGAACGCTCGGAGGTGTTGAAAATTTAATTCCGTCATTCATCCCCCGTGATTCCGATGAAGTTTTAAAACGAGAGTGAATGGAGAAAACTTGTCAGTATCAGCCGTTATGTAGTCTTCCCGTCTAAGCTTCATTTTCGCGAGTAATATATGGAAATGTCGTCCGTGCAAAATTTTTTGTTAGCGATGGAATATGCAGAGGCGGCAATACGTTGCTGTTAGACATTCGTGTGCCTTAAAATAGTATCATTGTAATTGCTAGCTGTTCGTAGAAAATCAATTTTGAAACGCACGTTTTCGATTATTACAATAGCAGGGAGTTTCGCTGACAAATAAAATTTCGGTAATAAATTAATAAGATTGAATGTTGCAACGTGGTAAACAAAAAAGTATTTTATTAATTAATAAAGTTTGTACGACGCGGCGGTAAATTAATATAAAGGCGTAGAATTATATCTCAGGTGTCACAGTATAATTGTTGCGCCCTTATACAGGGTTTTAGAAAGAAGTAGGGTCAATTCGTTAACCATATTCTCTTTGGACTAAAACAATGCAATTTTTCTTATGTCATTTTCTATTTAATTAAAAAAATAGAACATGTGGTCTCTCCTATAATTTTTTTGACGAACGCCTATAGACTTGACACCCATTTTTTTGTAATAAACTGATAATTTATCTTTCTTGCAGTCTTTGACCCTAGTCTGATTTAAGAAAGACCTCTACATAGTGACAGGGTAACAGTTTAGTGTGCAGTTAACACATTGGACTCTACATTTTTGAGAACATGAACGTGTTGTTACTATCATTTCCAAACGGTATGTGGGCATGAGTCAAGATTTTTCGTACCACATCTCGAACAGATGGATATGGGACATGTTTGGCTCCAAAAGAATGGCGCCACAGCCCACACAGCCCATAATTCAATGGCTGTGCCGTGGAAAATGTTCCCCGACCGCTTGGCCCGCGCGGTCGCCGGATTTAATTCCGTGTGACTATTTTCTCTGGGATTACCTCAAAGCTAAGATGTACAAACATCGCCTTAACAGCATACAAGCCTCAAACGAAATAATATATCTGGAAATAGATCGCATACCGGGAGAGATGCTTGAGAGGGTGGTGCGAAACTTCAATAACCCGCTACGATAGTGTACTGATGATGAAAGCCATAATTTGAAAGATATTTTGTTTAAAACCTAACGAAATAAATTCCCTCCTAGACCCGTCCGACCTATGGACACCGGTAGGCACCGTAGCCATCATGCTTATTGTATCACATCTGTATGTTCAAGTCACCCACTCTAGCACGGTAGTCCCCTCCACTAATCTGTACAGGTCCCTAACCGAGTGGGTAAGATATATCACCGGATCTCCTTTCGTTCTCCCAAATAGATTTTGCCTTCTGCGATCTAGTGCCTCGTAGTCGCGTAATATGTGATCGGCTGTCTCCGGTTCTATTCCATAAAGTCTAGACTTTGTGTCCCTTTGTAAACATTCTGATTTTGTAAAGGTTTCCAAGTCAACCAAACCTTGTTCCGGTTCGACAGTTCCACCAATTCGTCGAGGCATTCCCGTTATCAGCCTAGACGACACGTTCCGGGTTTAGTAACGCCTTCAGTGCCGCTTGGCTATCAGACATGATGTGAATTCGTCTATTGGTCACCGCTTTCACATTCATTGTGTGCGCACTGGAGAATGCCATATACTTCCGCCTGCAACACAGAAGCATACTCCCCAATCCTTAACTTTGGCCCTCATTCTGAGAGCATATCCCTGCACTGGTACCATTAGCCGTCTTAGATCCGTCCGTGTACCAGACTAAGTCTTGCTTTTTGATTGCAAGTGCATACCTGGCAGCCTCCTCCCGTCCGCCCGCTATAGACACCGTGAAGGAATTGCCATACCTATGCCTTACCGGCGTGTGGTCGTTCCGCATTTCCAAAACGCCCTTTCCCACATGCTCAGTTATCGACATGTGTTTTGTATTGTATGCTGTTTGCCTCCATCCTTGTCGCCCCCTGTACAACCAGGTGCAACGGTGGCAAGTCCAAAAGTGTCTCCATGGCTGCAGTCGGTGTCGACCGTATTGCTCCCTGTTATTCCTAGGCAGGCAAAGTCTTTGCACTTTGCTCAGCCTCTGAATGGCGTTTCTTTGATGCGTCTTTGTCCACCATACCAAAGCTGCATACGTCATTGTTAGGTTAACCACCATGCTGTATATCCAACTCAACATGTCTGGTTTAGCCCCCACTTCTTTCCATAGGCGTTTTACCAGTGTTAACGCTGTCACCTTTTTTGGTAATTCTATCCAAATGTTGGTTCCAGGTAAATTTGGAGTCTAATGTTACTCCAAGGTACTTTACCTCCCCCGCCATTTCTATAGTAACCGCCTTCAACGTAGCGGATTTAGGCCACCCTGCTTTCGTCGGCGGGTAAAGGCCAAAATGTTGGTCTTATCAGCACTGGTGCTCAGTTTCGCCAACTCCGTCCATCTGCTAACTAAGTTCCAGAGCCTCTTGCAATCGATCTCCGACCGGGGTATTGTGCCTGTCTCCCGCTATAATGACCAGGTCATTCGCGTAGGCCAATACCCTGTGACCGTGGTCGTTAAGCACCTCCAGTAGCCCGTCTGTGACTAGGCACTACAGGAGAGGACAGAACCCCACCCTGCGGACAACCCCTAGCCACCCGGGCCGCCAGAGTCTCGTATGCGACCGAGGCTTCCACTCTCTCCCTAAGCATAGAGTCTATCCAGGCGACACACGTGCCGTCCACACCTCTGACTAGAGAGCTCTGGTAATTGAATCAAAACCCGTGTTACTGAATGCCACCTCGATATCGATAAAGGCCCCAAGCAACCAAAACTATTACATGAAGAGCAAATTATTAGGAAATAATTGCGACTGCCGATTTTCAGATCCATTTTACTTTCGGATGAAGTTTCCTCTACATAAAATGGAATAACAAATATCCATAACATGCACGTATGGGCAGATGAAAACCTAAGAGAGAAGAAGAGAGAGAGAGGGAGAGAGAGAAAGTCGTCATCAAGTAAATTTAAAAATATTTTGTTTTACAAAATGAGTTTGTAAATTTACTCGATGATGTGCCTCTAGCTATTCGTGCTGGTTTCAACTCGACGGTGCTGAAGCTCATTATGACCGTAATGTTCGGAACCATTTAAATCAGTTGTTTCCCTAATCACTGGATTGACTGGAGACCTTAATCCAGATAGACTTCAGTTTTTAGCAATTTATGAAAAATTTTGTTTATACGGTTCGAATAATAAATGAGAATCCATTAAGGGATTGAATTACAGAAGGTGCAGGTGAGTTTAAACTGAAACCAAACCTTTTTAACATACTCTGTTTTGAATTATAAAAAGAGCAAGAGGATCCATTCGCGAAGACGGTGGCTATATGGGACATTTAATACGAACCATCTCAGCTTATTAGAAAAATTGATATCAACTCTATAGGCGCTCGCTAGAAAAATATAGGAAGTCAAAGGGTACCACATCCACCATTTTTTTCTATTGGTTTTTAAGCTTTTTTGCCAGCAGATAGATTTGTTTTTATTTATGTATGAAGAAAGTACTAAAATCATCACTAATTCTCTCATTAATATGGATAGTGTTTGCAGCATTAATAAATAAGTAAGAAAGCAATGGTGCGCACTTAATTTGGATCAATCTAATAACTAATGTAGGTCACACTAATGGCTTTCAATCGACCATTTATGCCTACAGAGTAGATTTATTAAGATTTAAATTATGGTGGTAATGTTTGACTAATTTGTCTGAATTCTCAAAATTTATCTGAAAAAATATTTTACGGCATTGGCAAAATTTCTGGATATAGTTTTTAAAACCTTTTTATGAAGTGGATGATTCTGCAGTACTCTCCTGTATTCAATTACTCCAGCTTTATCACTAGTACATGCGGGTACCAGGTCATTGGAAATGTGAGGAAACGAAACTGCCGATGGCCTTGCAAAGAAAGATGCGACGTTCCGATTTATTAGACCAGGGCCATTTTGTGGTCTTACCAAAAGCCATATAAGAGCTTATCTCTAACAGTGGGAAAGCAAATAGAAAATCTCGTACTGCGCTAGTACCCTAAACTAACATAATCAAAAAGTTTATTACTTTTTCAGCCGTCAGGGCTAAATCTCTGCTAGAGTTTAACAGAAGAGACCTCACCACCATCACGGCTTTACTTACTGGCCACGGCCCTCTTAGGTACCGCCTGAAGAAGATGGGCAAGGTGGATTGTGATAAATGCCGATTCTGTTCGGAACACAGCGAGACGATGAAATACATCATGTGCAACTGCTAGGCGGCGCTTCGACAGAGACTCCACTATTTTGAACAGGCGCACGTAGAACCGGCTAGTATTAGAACTACAGCCCCTAAAAAAATCCGAGACTTCTTCAGAAGTTTGGAGATTAATTGGGATTAAAAGATTAAGGGTACTCACAGTAGATCTTAAAGGTCGCAGTGAAGAGAGGCAGCATTGCCTAC
Organism: Holotrichia oblita; assembly: GCA_023690525.1. Classification (NCBI taxonomy): domain Eukaryota; kingdom Metazoa; phylum Arthropoda; class Insecta; order Coleoptera; family Scarabaeidae; genus Holotrichia; species Holotrichia oblita. The sequence continues at coordinate 60,748,151 of CM043016.1, read as the reverse complement.
CCAACCCACATCTAATCTAATCTAATCTAATCACTAGAACATATTACTGCGTAGTTTACTACTGAGCTGCTTCTTACTTTTTATTTTCAATCTTTCAATTCCTGAAATATTTCCACTTGTAGGTCAATAAAACAACAATTAATTAAATACCAATTTATTCCAGAACATATAATATGATGTTTTCGTTAATGAGATTTCTTCAGTGGAAGAAATTGACATTTTATATGTGTCAAAATAGTGCCATGCCTGTCAACAAAAATATCCAAAAAACAAAGAAATCATTGATATATCGAATTTTAATAACATTCTCAAATAATAATGAAGGATATATTGGTTTAATACAACTATAAAAATTAAAATGATTTGAATTATTCTATTTTTTGTCAAGCCTCTAATAATTCTGTTCAAGGAATTGAATGATAAGTACATAAAGGTCACAAAATAGTTACATTAATTTTATTTTCAATGATGTTTAATTGTTTCCGACAAATCTTACTTTTGACGTAAGCAAGTATAACCATTTACGGCCATATTTGGAACCTAACATTTTCTTACGTTTATATACTTTAAAATTTATATCATACTTTCGAATAGAGTTATCACGTGTGCGTCTACGAGAAACATCTCCACAACTAACCTGGTGTAATAAAAAATCAATAGCTCGTGAATGTTTAGGAAAACGTTGACGTGACTTATTCAATAACTAACAGCATTAAAGATTCCTATCTATATATGGTATGTCGTCTAGTCCTGTCATAAATCTTGTCTTCGTTAGAATATGGTCTATTTTAAAATTAAAAACTAAACGTAAGTTTAAGGACGGTGGAAACGGATTTAAGTTGAACATATTCTCTTGTCAAATATATTCATCTCTAAAAGTAGATAGATAAAGAACAATTCCGAGATATGTTCACTTTTATGTGTGTTGTGGGATTTCGATAATTGCATGGCACACGAGTTCAAAAAAGGATCCGTGTTAATTACTGGTATGTAAGCTTTTGTTTTATTTTTACCCTCTATTTTTATCTAAATCGTGAGATTCTAAAAATACTCAACGTTTATGAGTGCAATTTATCCAAATCGGTAGATACGGGTAGGGTAGGTTCTCCTGCAAGCGTAAGTAGTAAACATTTGCGTAATATTACACAAGGATACCACCGACAAATACTACCAGTATTTAGTCGTGTGAGGTGTAATTAAATTTTCAACGAGTTTGAACTTGTTTCAAGTTGGATATGTAGGTATATACATATGTACATATGTACGGGTATTTTGTGAAAATCAACAGTAATTGAGCTTTGATTCCAAGAGAAAGGTCAATAGTAGTATCCTAAATACACATCAGAATTTGTATCAAGTTAAGATAAATGCACAGGATATCGTATGCAAAATATATACAGGGCGGTTCACCGGGAACTGCATCGATCGATTCTGAGAAACTATAGCTAGGACTGATCTGAAATTTTGGCACTATACTAAAGTCGATGGGGGCCACTCGCCTAAAATATTTTCAAGATAGCGGCGCTTGGGGATATACCGGAAGTAAGCACCAACTTCGTTATTTTAAATAGAATGCCCTGTATATTGACACGTTTTTAGATTCTACGTGAAATTCTAAATATATTTCATGTATAATGTCATATACCTCAGTCTAACCCTTTTTAACTTATCTACATTACAAAAATCCCAAAATTTCAGATCATTCCTAGATATAGTTTTCTCGCAATCGATCGATGCAGTTCCCAGTGAACCGCCCGGTATAGGATGTTAATGGAAAATTCGAACATTTGACTTTTAATTTAATTTTTTGCACATTCCAATCACAGATAGTTGCGTTAAATTTGACACTACTAAACTAAAAATAACAATCGAACACGGGAAAACTGAAGCTAAGTATGCTGCAGTTATGTACAAAGCTCATGTTACAGCCCAGTTCATGGCAACTTCTAAGAAATTCATTAACAATCGCTATGTAATTGTCAGATTTTGTGTTTCCTAGAAAATTTTAGGTCACACTCTTAAAAGCATTTCAACCACCACGTTCCAAGTTGTTTAAAGTCTCTTCAAATTGTGCGTCTTGTTGTAGACGTTTAATTTGAGGTCCTACAAAAATTCCCTCTTTAAGTTTTGCATTTGAAATATTGAGACATTTTTGTTAAAAGTTTTGGAATCCACGACCAGCCTTACCAATTGTTTTGACGAAATTCCTCATCAAACCTAATTTGATGTGCAGTGGCGATAGAAATATTTTATCAGGTTCCACTATACCTTGTTTCTTACTAAGAGAGACAAAATTTAAAATCGCCCGCCAAAAATATAGGCTTACGATTGGTTAATTGCCAGTCATGCTTACACTGCTCAAATTTGCCAATTTTAGTGCGGCCATATTGGAAACACAGCTGATTGAAGAAATATTTTTGTAAAGTATTTTCCAATTTATTTTGTGTTCCTACGGTATTCAAGCAATAAAATTAGTTTTTTAACAAACTATTTGCTTGTGATAATGGATTCACAGTCTAGTACAAGTGGATTATCAACGTTGCCTCTAAAAAAAGCGTGCTACCTTGGGACGTAGACATTTGTCGGTACAGGAACAGCAAGCTATATTAAATATGTATAAGAAAATTATTGGTGGTTGTCCTAGAAAAAAAGGACACAGATAGCGCTGCAAATATCAAACACTTTAGGTAGTATACTTAAATAAGCATATACAGCGTTAGTAAAAAGCCCCGGAATGGTCGAATAACTTTGTTATTTGGAAATTATGATTTCTGAAATATAGTATGGGGGTATAGTTAATGTAAATGCATTTTATGCAATACAGTTTATATTTTTTTCACCTCCGGTTTAATCGGCAATACGACCAACTTTTTTTTTTTTTAACGGAACGCCCAGAATTTTTGTAACACTTTTGAATGCAAAATAAAAAACTACGTTCAGGAAGTATTAATATGTTTATTTTTTATTCACAAGAAAACAGTTAAAAAATTAAAAAAGTGTCCTAATACAGAAAAAACAAGGTACCTTTGAAAAAGTCGTCAACGTTCTTTTGAAGAGGTTCATATTTTGTTTAATACTGTTTATCCAGATCGTCACATTAGTAAAAGTACGGTATGCCGAACAATTCAAAAGTTTGAAGTCTTTCGTCAGTTGAAGGATTTACCTAGAAGGGGACGTCCATTAACAGCAACAGATGAAGAAACTAGTTTGAATGTGTTACTTACAGTGGAAGAAAATCATCACGTGTCCACAACAGAATTAGGTCAAATTCATGAGATCTCTCAAAAATCTGCTCATAAGATTCTTAAATCAGAATGAAAGCCTATAAAATGTATCCCGTCCATGAGTTAACTGAAGATGATCCAGATCGTAGACTACATTTTGCGAAACAATGACGGAATTGATCGAGCAGCAGCCTAATGTTTTAGATCACATCATTTTTTCAGATGAGGCAACGTTTTGTCTCAACGGCACTGTGAACAGACATAATTGTCGCAACTGGTCAATTGAAAATCCGTATTGGATTGAAGAAGTCCATACACAGCGTCCTTAAAAGGTGAATGTCTGGGCTGGTCTTGTTGGAAACAACATCATAGGACCATTTTTTATAAGAGGAAATTTAACTGGCAACGTCTACTTAAATTTATTGCGAAATGAGGTTGTTCCAGCACTTGCGGCCCTCTTTCCAAATGCAAACATAGGTGATGACCCTAATGCACATTTTTGGTTTCAACAAGATGGAGCTCCCCCATTTTGCCCATAATGTCCGCGATTATTTGAATGAAATTTGTCCGGAACGTTGGATCGGACGTAGAGGAGCAATCGAATGGCTAGCACGTTCGCTAGAGCTCTCGCCATTAGATTTTTCTTTTTGGGGTCACTTGAAATGTCAAGTGTACAAAAATCGCCTCCATAATCTTGAACAATTGGTAGAGAGAATAGTTCAAGGAGCCAATCGCATCACTCCAGAACAAATACAAAATTCAATAAGAAATTTTACTGACCGTTTACATTTTTGTCAAATTGTAAATGGAGAGAATTTTGAACAATTATTGTAATCGCAACCTGAATAGACAGGTATCTTGATTTTTCTGTATTAGGACACTTTTTTACTTTTTTAACTGTTTTCTTGTGAATAAAAATAAACATCTTAATACTTCCTGAACGTAATTTTTTATTTTGCATTCAAAACTGTTAAAAAAATCTGGGCGTTCCGTTTAAAAAAAAAAGTTGGACGTACTGCCGATTAAACCGGAAGTGAAAAAAATATAAACTGTATTGCATAAAATGCATTTATATTAACTATACCCCCATACCAAATTTCAGAAATCATAATTTTCAAATAACAAAGTTATTCGACCGTTCCGGGACTTTTTACTAACGCTGTATAAACTTCTGTGTATTTATATTCCATAATACGAATAGGTGTTTCAAGAACAAGTGTTTACCGAATAATTCATGAATATAAAACCAACGATTAGGGAGAAAAATCAGTGCTATCTACATTTGACGATACTGTTAAATATTTGATAAGACGAGTAGTACATAGTTTTTTTATGATGGAGAACTTCCTACATTAAACAAAATTTTAAAGAAATTAAAGGAAGATGAAAATATACCTCAAATGAGTCGTTCTACTATAAATTAATGAGAATGCCTAATTTTAAGTAAGTTTTGGTATTAAATTATTTAAATGTTTTATATACTATTTATGTATTTATAGTAGCAAAAGTATGCTACTTGAAAGACATTGTTTTATGGAGACGAAGATATTTATCTTCGATTAAAAAATATAGAACTGAAGAACGTCCAATAGGTATATTATTTAGATGAAACTTGGCTTAATGAAGGAGATACAAAAGCAAAAGTGTGGGTAGATGTTAATGTTACAACACGCAGACAAGCATTTATAGATGGTGTAACAACGGGTCTAAAAAATCCTGTTGGTAAAGGTAGACGCTTAATTATTTTACATATTGGTTCGAAAAATGGTTTTGTTGACGATGGCTTGTTGGTATTTGAAGGAAAAAAAACCGCTGATTACCACGATGAAATGGATGCAGATGTTTTTGAGAGATAGTTTGTAACGGGACGCGATATTTTATATTATTTTATTTTTCAATCGCATTAGCCTAATGAGGGAAACAGGTATTTATTAAATGTAGTAAAGGATATTATTTATAATTTGAGAAATAAAATGCACCTATTTGAATATATTCCGTGATATATGTAAGTTCCCTATGTTAAATCATTCATATAATTATAATAGTTTCAAATTGTAATAGTTTTAACCGTCAACTGTAAAACATGTGACTTATGGTGTAAGCTGTACTTGCGTAGGGATTCGCATCGCTTCCTCCGCTAAAAAAGAACACTTTTCGCTAGGCCACCACAGAGAGTAGTTCGCTTCGTAGTTAGTTATACTTATTTGCCAGTTCAGGGCTAGTTAGTGTACCAGTGTTATTACGTTTGTTAAATTAATCAGTACAAAAAGGCCGTGTTCACGGGGATACCCCGCACGAAGTCATAAATAAAAATACTGATAAGCAGCAAACAAGAAAGGACACGCCCGAAGCCCATAGACTAGGCGAAGAAGGAAGCGGACATCTTGGTGGATCGAATCAACGCCAGCAAGTATACGCAGATAAGCGAAGAATACGTATGTACGTACAGGTATTTGGCCAATAAACTATTATATGCTACGAATACGAGCTCGTAATAAATAGAATAATTTGTATTAAAGCTAAATTGATTCCGCGTTCGTTGTTAAGTTCATTATCACGTATCCATATTTTTTCGTTGTAATTATTTAGAAATTAAACGCGTGCGTAGTTATAGTAAGAGTAAGATAGGTGCATTGTTAATGTTAAGATTCTGTTCAATATTTTCTAACTTTTGTATTTACATATTTATTCAGTTATTTTATTTAATATATTTGTTATTCGTTCATGTGTTGCACTTTCATTTATTCAATGGTCAATCAGATTGCATGTGTTGTGTTATTAATTATTGTTTAAATACTGTAAATCCTCCATTTACCGCACGCACCTGAGAACGTATAAGGAAAAGATTACAAGAAAGTTTGTAAAGTAAGTATCTGTTTTCTTGATTACGTTAGAGCGATTGCGACCGACATTGTGTTAGTCAGGGAAATTAGTTTATTCATTTCGGTATCAGTAACGTCCGTCGTTGTGGGTTCACAGGGGGATTTGTTAACTTACCGTGGCGCCCAAGGTTATAAACACATATTAGCACAAAATAAGTCCGTTTTATCACAAGTTCAATAATATTTTACAAAAATTACCTGAGAATAGTGTCATTGTAATAGATAATGCATCTTACCATAGCAGGAAGAAAGAAAAAATACCGACAAATTCAACACGAAAAGCGGATATGCAGGAATGGCTACTTCAAAAACAAATACCATTTAATCGTCGGATAGTGCGATTAGAATTATTAGAAATAATAAATCGTCACAAGAAACATTACAATGTAAATGCAGTGGATGAAATGGCAAAACAAAGTAACAAAATTGTACTTAGATTGCCACCCTATCACTGCGAACTGAACCCCATCGAATTGGTTTGGGCACAAATAAAAAATGAAGTTGCTTCAAAAAATAAAACCTTCAAATTAGCCGAAGTGAAGAAACTTTTGCTAAGTGCTATTGCAAATGTTACTTCGAGAACTGGATAAAATGTGAAGAACATCTAATCAAAGAGGAAAACAAAATGTACAATTTAGATGGCTTAATGGATAATGTAATGGAGCCATTTTTTATTTCAGTTGGAAATGATGATAGTAGCGACAGTGATTTTAATCTCGATACTGATAGTGATTCTGTTGAAGAGATATAGAATTGTATATTTGAGATATATTATTTTTCAAAATGTATACAAATTATTGTTGATTCGTTTAATGTTCCTATAATGAGAGTCATAACACGAGTAGTGGGGCATTCCTCCTATGATCACAAATACGAAGAAAGTTACATCTTTCAGTGTGTCACAATTAATTATTATTTACATTTTGTCAAGCATGTAAGGTCATTGATAAATAATTGCTTAATATGTATGAACAAATTAAATAAATCCTAACAACGTCTATTTCAGTGCTACAATAATTACCAGAATGTTGGAAAATTATTCATTCACCGTTAATAATCAGATTCCTACGTATATAATTACGAAAAGCTCCGCATTCTCTTGCTCACACTTACATAAAAGATTCATTGCTTGTATGCTATGTAGGCTGTCTTTTCTGCCTACGTCTTCTACATAGCAAGCACACTTTAAGGATGATAATTCCGCTTGACCTATTTTGTACGGAATAATAAACATTATTTTAAGGATGTGCTTTATTTCACAATAATTCTCGGGAGGATTTATTCCTTGTAAATACAAAGTAATCGTAGTATCTGCATCTTAGATGTTGAAGTTCACGTCTTCGGTAAATCGTTGTTTTTCGGGTCCTGCGAAAACTTGCCTCTTTCTGTAGAAGTTTTGTATGTGGGCGCGACGGTTGTGTTTGCCTGGAGGTGAATCGTACAGTGGACGTCTTCCGTATAACATAGATGTTAAAGCAGGGACTGGTTTACCTTCCTCCTAAAATAAATTTAATCACGATATAATATCTAAATATAAATTGTAGTGTGTGGCAGTATTACTATTCATGCAATCTTCCGTGGTACTCTAGAAAATAACCTCTTATTATGCTCTATTAAACGATTGATTACCTACTAATAATTAGAAAAGGGTTGGAGGCAGTGCCGGCTTGTGACTTCGACGATTGATAAAGCAAAATCGGTGCTTTCCCGATAAGAGTTATGTAAATGTATGTATATTAAAAAAAAAAAGGAAATTGAACCGAACAGTCGTCTGCTTAAGCATCAATAAAATGTTAATGATACAATTTAAATTTTTTACTATGTATTTGCTTTATAACATTTGTTTCCGATAAAAATATAAGAATTCTATTACATTGTTGGATTTCACTGTCAAATTTGGATAGTTGTCCATGTTGTGAATATATAATGCGTTTGTATTAGCAACATTGAAATGCAGATATGTGTAAAATATATTTAAAAAATCCGTTTTGCTACAATCTCTAAATTGTGGTATTACTGGTGTATATTCTATAGACCAGAATTTTAATATATTTTACATGAATAAATTTGAATTTTAAAGTATAATACAATAAACATTACTTAAGAATAATGCAAAGTTCGCGCCTTATTAGCATTAGGTGTAATTTTATTGCAGCTACGTTTCTTAATAATCTAGTATCAGTTTCTACAGCCAAGGAGTATGTTGTAACGTATGTAGATATACAGGTTCTACCACGGAAGCCGCTCATTAGAAATTTCTAGAGTCTCCCTCTTCCAAAACAAGCTACCGAAACGTTGAAATAAATATGGTTTAATTATAATTTCTAATGTATGTACTTCCACATTCTTGCTTTATTAATTTGGGAAACTATAAAGGTACATTTACAACCAATTCAAAATTCGATAATTGACAGTTAAAATAATACGTTTTAAATTGAAGCATTTACAACAACTTCAGAGCACACTTTGGCACGAAATTCGAAGTGAAATTCATTGCAAACTCGCACGTTGCTTGGTCTCGCCAAGCATCGAATTGGAAATCACATAATTGGCTGCTGTGATTGGTTGATGATGAGACAGATATTTACGTTCTGTCAAGATAGATTGTCAACTTAACATTTTTGAACAGTAATGCACATCTATTCTGTACATATTTGTAGTTTACTATACAAATACACCTGTAATAAATAAGTTGGCGCAACAGGTTATTACTAATAAAAAATACATTAATACAATTAATACTTTCATGCATAAATTAAGTTGCAAAGTGTTTGTTTAACACTTCAAGACGTGGTTGTAAATGCAACTTTGCAATTTCATTTTCGAAAACAGGTAATAATCACTCGGGGCCAGGTCTGGGCTGTAGGGTGGGTGATTCACAATTTCGAAGCCCACCTTATGCAGGGCAGCTAACGCAACGCGGCTCTTGTGGACGGGCGCGTTGTCGTGCAAAAGCAGCACACCTTTCGTCAATTTTCCCCGTCTTTTCTCTTTAATGACTTCTTTTAGTCGCTCTAATATTGAAGCGTAATTTTCTCCGGTTATAGAATCACCTTTATCTTTATAATCAATCAACAATATTCCTTCCGAGTCCCAAAATACCGTTGGCATGAGTTTCCCAGCTGATTGTGACATTTTAAATTTCTTGGGAGGTGTTGTGCCCTTTTTATGCCACTGCATGGAGTCTTGTTTGGACTCAGGTTCATAATGATGAACCCAAGTTTCGTCTCCAGTAACAATTCGACTCAATACACCATCCTTGTCTTCATTACAGAGGTCCAAAAATGCACGCGAACACTCTATTTTTTCCATATTTTACTTTTCACTCCTGATTATGTTACTTGGTTGACGATAGCTCAAAGACTAACTGTCTAATAACAATGAAACTTCGTATTTATACTAATTATGAGTCGCTGCAGAGGCCACGCCCCCAATGCGCCTAATCACCCCGCTACAACCCGCTCATTCCGCGAATATAAAAACGCTCCCTCATATGTATACTAGTAAGTAGAAACTGCATGCACTGGCAGGATACTTTTTTCTCCTGCTGTACCATAATATTTTACCTATTCAATTCTCCAACATACTCCTGCTCTTCTCTTATAAAATCCATGACCAAGCAGCTACCAAAAAATGTTCCAATTTGTCACTGAAGTTAACATACTTTTCATTAAATTTAGATTTACGAGGTCGATAGTACTATCGATAGTATTTGCGACTATCGATACGACTATCGATAGTAAAAATTGTCGATAGTGCCCATCACTAGTTTTTATCTTGTAGCATATGTAGCATTTGTGCGTTTTGTTGTAACAGTGTATTGATAGTATTAAATATGTCGGTGCTTACCGTATTTGCTGCCGTAATTTCCATCGTGTTTAGTGTAGCTGTATCCGTTATTTTACTATGTTCATCACAAAATGTTTCAAAGTCGTCTTGATTCACGTTTACATTTTCCAGGCTCATTTCTTTTCTTATTCTCGTCTTTTTACAAACAACCGCCAAAATAGTTATTCACAATCACAACGTTAGTTCAATAATACGTGACAGTTATATTCACTCAATCCGTTTCTATTTCTTTCTTATCCGTATCTTACACTTTTCATCCAGCTTCTGAATTGTTATGGTCCTTTCAAAACACACACACAGCTAGGGTTTTAATTGTTTTAATATAAAACTTTATAGTATCACCATACTAACTGTAACTAACTTTTCTATATGCTTACACCAATAGTAGTAATGAATCGTTTACGCGCAAAATTTAAATTTTGAATTACTGAATTATATTTTTATTTTCTCAATTTTCGTTAATATCCGCTTTCTTCTGGGAAACACACGACTTTAACGTTTTAAATAAAATTGACATGTCTAAATGACTTCAGTGCATTTTACAATAGAAAATGCTTATTGTCTTACGTAATTATGAAATCGATAGCAGGTACAGTCGAGGCCAGATAGATGTAGTACAAGGGTTTTTTTAATTGCTGTAAGTTTGTGTTTTGGTATGATCTGACATTTGATTTTTATGACAAGCAGCTTAAGCTAAAGCCCGTCTTACAATAATAAAATTTCGAATTTTTGACATATATTTAATTTAAGGTTGTACTACATTTATCTGGCCACGACTGTAGGTACCTTTTTATATTCTCTCAAAGCTAAAAATCATGTGGTGTTAATTCTAGGGATCAAAGAGGTTATCTGCAACGTGCATTGCAACCAAATCATCCGCCTTAAACATTTCTGTCAATTGTCGATGCAACTTTCTATATTTTGGGCAGGTGCTCCAGTTAGCTGATACTCAAATTTATCGCAGACAACAGATTTTCGTGTTCTTGAATTTTTACTAAAATAATCCCATAATATTCGACTCTAATTTCGTGTGTTTCCAGGATGAGAGGCTTGTATTGTAGTTTCTTTGTGAGGAGGCATTCTATAGGAAGTCTTCTAATGAGTGGGTTTCGTGGTAGGCACTGTATACAGTACGCGAAAGTTTATTATAAGCACTTGCAAATATATGTATGTGTGTGTCGATCGGGCGCATTCGTAAATAAGTGCAAACTGTATTTAGATACAAATAGAAATAAAGGGAGATTCTAACCTATAAGACAAAAGAATTAATAATTTAAATATGCATAATATCCGTGAAACCACTAAATACAAAATGAAATAAATCGATTTAGAAAAACATTACCAAACAATGAACCTATTAACTCCCTTACCAGCGTGCAACTACTGCATCTCTGTATCTTTCACAACACATTAGCGTCTACAGCACATCAAATAGACGTCTACTCGCATGTTAACGAATGTGTTCTATCTGCAAACATACAAGATCACTCTATCTGTGCACGTGAGTACACAATGCTCCCATACATACGAAGGGGTATTGATATCAAGTCAGTCTAGGCCATTCCTCTTGACCAAACTAAAATCTTTTTACCATAGCAACAAATAATGATTTATAAAAATGTTGCTGTGAAGTTTTAGTTCACATAAGCTGAAGCAGTGCAGAGAAAGAAAGCAATGACAATCGATAAATTAGAGTATCGAGCTATCATCAAATATTAGTATTTGAAGGGAAGAAGATTTACAGAGATATACTTAGTATATATGGCGAATAGTCTCCATTATATGTGACTGCGAAAAATTGAAATGCTTTATGCACCCCTGGTGCATGCTTTGGTCGTTGCAGCTTGGTTGTGTGGGGATCTCATAACAAGTCGACCCACTTAAAACCCCTCAAGAAAGCCCTCTACGATATCTGGAATTATTTGTAAGAAATATACCATCAGATATCATTGGTTGCTTAGATAATCTCGTTTGTTTTCTTTCTACTACGGTCAATTTTGTCTACTTCGTTCGTCTGACTCTTTCTTGGAATTAATTAGTGATGGGTTGCTACGAAGCAAACTGCCATTTTGAAACTGCTAACTATCGTTAGCAGTTTGTAGCAGCTAACGAATATTAAAAGAAAAACTGCTACTTTTTGTAGCAGTTTTCCGATGTAAATATTTCTGACGTAGCAGCTCTATAGACATCATATGTTCACCCCGTTGTAGCTATAGGAGAAACTGCTACAAAAAGTAGCAGTTTTTTTAAACTGCTAACGAAAAGTAGCAGTAGCAGTTTGCAGCTGCAAATGAAAAATAGCAGTTTTACACATCACTAGAATTAATGTCTCCGGAGCTATATCATGGGGGTAGGGTACGCAAATTTCTATGGCAAACACTTGGATAAGCGGGCACACCTTATTTAGAAGATCCAAGTAGGACTGTCTTTATTTGAGTAATTAAAATCATTGAAAACTTTTATAATGTTGTTTACAAACAATTACATTCTTATGCCACGCAGAATACATGGTAAGTCTAAATTATAATCTACTATTGTACGTCAGTACTACAGGGATTACTTGTATGTATGTAGGTGCAAAGAAAAAGTAACGCTTAGGTACAGGTTTTTTTTTATAGCAAGCATTTTATTTATATTCGTGAGGATTGCTTTGATTCATATTTCTTTTTAAGCATATGCAAAATCCATATATTGATTAACCTGAAATATTTACGACGCGTCTGACCTAGTTCTCGAACAGGGGAACTTCTCGAGATGGCAGCGTTGCTGTCGTTCGCCACAAAATACTGAATTCGGTCGCTATCCAAATATCAAGCTAGCCACTAATAATTAATAAATAATCTTTTGTTCAGCCGCCTCGTCGTTCGGAACGCTTTTTCCTTTTATCTTTTGTTTTACTGATTGATGATTTGTTGTCGAGAATCGATATACATGCTGTACTGCCATCAGTTATATGGAAGCGATATATAAAACGTAGATACTAAAAAAGGAGACGGGTATTAAAACCCTTGTCTTTTTACGATTTTTGTTCCTCGATAAAGATATGTTTGGTTGTTTATTTTTTACAGCTGCACTATGTGTTTAGATGTTTGAAAGGTACCATTAATTACAACAGTAATTAAAAACTACGACAATAAATTTATTGCATGCACATAACATGCAAGGATGTTTCTGGGTATCAAATTAAGATTGTAATAAAACTCGGTTGTTGAGTATGAGTACAGTATATTGAAACTTGAAACTAAACATTTTATCTGAATCAGCTACATATTTATTGTGGTGGGTATTTAAATTAAGCATTTATGGATGATATGGTATGGTAATGAAAAATTTAGTAAAAAACTATAAAAGTTATAAAAAACAACATATAAAGAACAACAAATAAATGCAAAAACTAGTTCCTTGAAAGCAATAGGGAGCCTATGAAAAGCCTTGATGTAATAATTCAAAATTCGTGGGATGTTGAAACTGTCCAGGTCGATTCTCTATATAATCGCTTTTGTACCAGGTATGTATATACAAACAAATTGGTATCTTTAGAAGAAGAAAATTGATTGTATATCAATGATAATGAACTTCCATAGATACTTAATGGTCGAATTATACCTGTTGTTTTCTGTGGTACTGTTAGATTTTGCGAGGAATGATCTCTTTAGTTAAGGATATTTTGGACAGTGATTTATCCATGAGCCTTAAAAGTATAAGACCTTTTGGCTCAGTGCTTTATGGCTTATTTACCTGAAGATTAGGCTTCAATAAAAACGTTTGTAGGTTGAAATTTGTTTGTTGTATGTGTGAGCCAAAATTGTCAATTCTGCTTCTCACTTCCAGTTGTTAATGGAATATTTTGTTTATTTTTAATTATTGCATTATTTGTTTAGTCTCTTCTATTCTATTTAATTGACAATTAAGAGTTTTACAGCTACGAAATGAATCTAAGGATTTTAGGACTATTATGGTTGGTTGGTCGGTTTAAAAATTAAAACTTGAACGTTTATTATAAAGCAATGGTGGTCATTAGGCTATTAAAAGAAGTCTATATCATAAAATTTTTGAAGATGTTTAGATAAACTAGACCGAATGGAAAAATGGTTAGAAACATATTACAGAACTTTAGAGTTGGAAGGAATATTTTAAAGAGATATCAGTATAATATCTATATTACATTATTTAATAAATAATTAGCTAGCAAGTGTTTAAACTGTCAAAAGTGACAGATTTTACAATTTGACAACTGTTGATTGAAATTTGATAGGTACAAGTGTCAAAATAGGAAAAATAATTGATTTTATTTTTTTTTTGATGTTTTTGGGCGTTTTCACTGTTGCAATGGTCAAATTCTGAAAAGAATAATAGAGAGAGTTTATAATTTGGCAATTATCCTATAATTTCATAGTTATATCAATTAAAATCGTAAAAGTAACTGCTTCTACAGTTTACCAGTTGTAAGAGGTATTTTAATTGTTGTACACAAAACGCGAAGGAGGTAACTGCGTTTATAATTAGATATAGATTTCAAGAAATATGTAACAATCCCCGCATACGGTTAAACTATAAGAAAAATAATTGCTCCTACAATTTAACAGTTTTCAGAAAAAAAACTATATTTCTAATTTAGAATCTGTCAGAAGTATTTTGGCCGATCCATCTGTGAAAATCGTAGAAAATAAGCGATTTTACAGTTTGATAGCTGTCAAAGGTGTTTCAATAGTTACATCCGTCAAAACAAGAAAGAAATAGGACTTTTAATAGGTGCATAGTCTTCAGAAAAATGATAATGACTGTAATTGTGGAAACTTTGGAAAATATTAGTGTTTACAATTTGATCATTGTTAAGGGCGCGCGTCGAAACAATATGGCGGACATTTGTACCAATGTAATTTATAGTACCACCTATTCGGTTCTTTTTAAGAAAAAATACGCAATTATTTTGCGAAATTATAGGTGCAATGGAATCGTGAAACTATGGGTTTCGAAATGACACACGCCAAATCTAAAATAAAAGTATTCTTAATAAGAAAAAAAAATAAAATTGTTTGAAGCAGTCGGGAATTTAAGGAATTGCGGCTAATCTAGGAATAAATTCAAAAATCTGAGATAGTCAAATTGAAACTAGATATGTATTTTATTAGATACAACCTATAGTAGCGTATTTCATAGTTTAAATTTTGCAAAAAGCTACCGAATAAAAATTTTGCAATAAAATTTAGCCTAGATACGATCCGTGTTAAGGAAGTCGTGGGTAATACAGAAAATCAGGAAAACCTAATGTTCGGGCATTGCGACATAGATGTCGCTGCTAGCGCCCGCAACTGTGACCGCATTTTCGGCTAAATGCCGCGAAACGACAACATATACGAAATATTTATTATTATTTAAAAAATAACTTTGTAGGATGTCAATAGCGGGAGAAAAGTTTACGTAAAGTTTCTATTCAATACATTTTTTATTTATTAAGAAAACAATACAATTATTTATAAAGAGAAATAGCTAATATATGTAAACAGTATAGTGAAGGATAAAAAAAAACAGTGAACTTGATTTTTGTACCTCGGTGAAAATCTTACCTGGATGTTAGACATGTATACTATTTATGAATGACCTAAAACAGTACGGTTCAAACTAATTATACAAAGATAATACAGAACATGCCTTGTTTGTTAACCTAAATGCTACCGATATATTAACGCAATATAATACGTTATAGAGAGAATGGCATATCTTGATCCTAAACCATAGGTATTTACAAAAATGGTGACTGATTCAAGCTTGAAGCCACCATCAATAGCATAGGAGTGTTTCATACCATACCACAAAGACGTATTCATAAACTAAGATAAAATGCATGAATTGAAGAAGATTGAAGATTTTTATCAAAAATCATTATGTTAGATTTATAGGAGAGATGTTCATAAAATAGCAGGAACAGATGAAACAACAGGATGAAGATGATTAAAAATATGCAAACTATCTCCACTGAAAAATGTTTGTAGACTAAATTTACATTTTTCTGGTAATCGCCTTTCTTTTAAAAAGTACATAGTGTTGTGCCATCACTCAAGATATCAAAGAAAAGTACATTGAAAGTAGTTTATTTTTACATAGAGCCAATGTATGAATGTATGCAGACACATTCAAGTTATTTATTTTGATCCTAATAATAAAGTTTGTATTTACCGCGAATATCATACTCGTAATTTAGTACATAGACAATACAGAAAGTTGTATCTTCCCTCTTCTGATGTTTTCGGTAAATTTTAACATATAGGCAGAATATAAAATTATCCATATAGTAATAGGTAGGTACTAGATATAAGTATAAGTACAGTAAATATTCGCCAAACTGTCAGATGACAAACCTATTGGCAGTCTATTACACGTCAATTAAAAATGAAAGTATCAAGCGACGGACAAGCACGGTTTGTTTACTGCCAATCTACGTCACAGACGACAGCCATATTGAATACTGCGTTTTCGTGCCGCTAAAATAATTTGAATTTAAATATTTTTTATTTCTTAAATGGCTTGTTATTTTAGCAAAATAATATATTTACGCAATTTTATAGCGCAAAATCATAAAAAAAATGTTCGCGAAAAATATGATTTCTCCCCTATTGTGAAGGAGCTCTGTAGAAGATTACAGGTTGGTTTGCCATTGAGAAACTTTCTGTTGTTGCATGGTAATTGGCGCTATAATTTGAAATACCGTTACTTTTATGTACCAACAATTTGATAATGTACAACTCAGGGACGTGTATAAATATTTTGAATTAATTATGATGTTAATGTTATGTCTTAATATATTTATTTACTCCTACGGCCGCTGCTATAGCAACGGCCGCGCAATTATAATTCGCGGACTGTGTTGCATTCGCGAGTTGATAACTTCGCGATCGGTTGACCAAAAAAGTTATTTTACACTTCACTTGGGTCAAGTGAGAGCATTCTGATCGTGGCATATTGCTGCATGACGCAACTGCAGGCTAATTTATAATTCAAGGCTTCTTTCATTCGCACGGCGAGCTACCGATCGCAAACCCGATAACGCTCGAAATATTTCCGGCTATGTATATGGCATTGAGAAGCCATCTCTACTTATATCTCAATACTTGTTTGTTCGTTTGCGAGGACGACTAGGTTTGTAATTCCGAACCAATTTTACTGCAAATATGTAGAATAAAGTAAGAATTAAAATTCAATTTACAGTTCTTACCCTACTTGTACTTGGAAACTGTATTTCCTTACAATTCAAAGATTTTTCCTCTTCAATCAGTAAGTAATTTAGAATTTACAAAGTTTTTCTGAAAAGTATTATATTAATTGAAAATTGGAATTAAATGAACGATATATGTAGGTATATTTCTCATTTCTTCGCTTTTATCAACTTTTCGTGAAAAGGTTCTTTTTACTAGAGTAGGGTGAAGTTTCGATACGTTATCTCAATACTGGTATCGATTATTCGATACCTGAGATAACGATGGTGTATCGATTCTAAGATACAGGAATTTAGGAATGAATTCTAGAGGGTATCGATACATACGAACCGATGTCAAGAAATTCATTACAAAGTCCATTACATTTATGAATAAATCTAGTAGGTACTTCGTACATCAGTAAATTTTTAACAATGTATATATAAATTATCTGTTTGAAATAAACAAATTATATTACATATACAAGTTCGAAATCGTATAAAACTATGAATTAATTACCGTACATACTGTGAATTGTTGATATCGATGCAAAATATGTCTTCAAAAAGACAATTTTTAATAAAAACAATATTATTATTGCAAACGAACCTCAATCGACAAAAAAACACCAATAAACTGTCGTCGGTGCTACTAAATAGGATAGTTGCTACCTGACATTCCCATTTGTGGTAATAGACTCAACCAAGCAAAAATGTGTCGTCTGCGCAGCTATAACGAATGTAGCCTTTTCATTCTGTGCGAACTCTACACGTCATATGTGAATTAATTTTAAAAATAAAATAATTAAAATATGCTCTGTAGTTAATTGTATTTTAAAAAATATCAGATTGTAAAAAAATCCATTAAATGCTACAATATATGGATAAATAAATAGTATCCTATCACTTTCTTATTTATTTATATTTTTCTATTTAGTTCTTACGTCTCCAGCGTGTAGGATTACACAAACACATGTATAAAAGTATAAAGTATGATAAAGTATAAACAAAAAATTCTTTGTGTGTATTGTGTACTAATAGAATAGATTTTCTCTATACTTATCCGATTCATCTCGAGCTAACAACAGTATTGTACAGAACGTGCGTGTTCTGAAATACGCATGTACCTACCTATAAAAGTGAGATAAAAAATGTTGCACATACAAAACTAATAAGAATTTATTTGAAGCCCACGATATGCATATAGTCCATCCAGCAGAGTCCTCTATATGTGAAGATCAAAACTTAAGGTCTAATGTCATATATCTTACATTATAGATGGCAGCACATGCCGGAGCAATATTAACTTATCTGTCCCCCACCATTCGTTACGTACCCTTAATTCTTCGGTCGATACAATATCGAAAATCGTGAAAAATAATTACCTAATTAAACAATATAAATTAAAAAAATACTTTTAAAATTTGGCAGTTATCATCGATCATATTTTACAGTGAAAACCATCACACGTGTGACAACTGTAAAAAGGAACTGTTTGACAAATGTCAGGATTAGTTCTTTTATAATTTAACAGCTTTCAGAAAAAAATATGACGTCGTAAAGTTGTGAAACTATTAAGAACGAATTGTTTTTACAATGTGAGACCTGCCAGACATATTCAGATGATCAAGAGATTTTCGAAGAAACATCTTAAAGGAGCCCGCAATTATTAGGTGTAAATTAGGTTTCTGTCAAATGGTCTAATTTTTTGATATGTTGCTCTATACATCCTTCCGATCAAAAGTCCGAATGGGCATAAAGTCCCAAGGACTCGAAATTTTGAACTACTGACCTTCATATTGTTGTCAATGAAGGCGTTAAACTTGTTGACATTTTCCGCGAACTTAATGCATAATTTGTTGTGTGTTGAAGTGAGTTGCTTGGATCAAAAATGACAGCGAAGTGATGATCCAGGACGAGAAGGTTTCAATGCAACAAAACTGGTTCCAGTCGTTATTCAACATTTATAAATTTGATTAAGCAGAATCAGCGGATTGTTTCATAAATATGTATTGAAAAAGACTAATTGAGCTTGCAGAGTACCAATTTTTTGAAGTTTAGAAATTCGCTCGCTTCCACGTTTAGTCTTGGTATTTAACCGCTTTAAGAGGCCCGACTGCCGTTTGACAGTTGGCGATGTTGCCATAGTTAAATTTTTTCATAATATAATGTTTTTATAATTTATTTAAAACGTATTTTAAAATCGGGCTTCATACACACATGTGTAGACGTATTTTGAATGCTCATAGCAAATTTCAGTCATTAGGTAAATCTAAAAATTAATAGACTAATCTCGATTCCCGTATCAAGGTAACGGCCTGTCACGGGAAAATAGATTGTGAAGTTAATACCGAATATTAATAGACAAAATTGTATATGTAGATGTAAAAGATTTGTAGATGTGTATGAAGCCCAATTTTTAAATTATATTGAAATAAAATCAAGCAAACGATTTATAGAATTATGTAGATATGGCACCGCTGTAAAATAATCAGCTGGTAGACGACCCTCTTAATGAGAAAGAACACGTGTTGCAACGTGGGTTTCTTATTATACACCTAAGTTCACGAGGCAAACAAGATAATGGAAACAAAGAGAGTGAACTCAAACACAAACAAACGAGAAATTTTGTGTAGACTTCTAACTAATAGGTTCCATTCCAGTATTATTCTTTTATAACAAAACTCATATTTGATATTCATGTACAATATTAAATATAAATTCATTTTTTCGTAATGTTTTCTTGTGTGTTAATATGAACGTATTAATTTCGATCGTTAGTATCGAATTAATAGTTATATTCAAAATGGTTCTGCAGTAAAGAGGTGTGGAATCGGAGTAATTAAGTGACAGAACATGCAAACTAGAATGGGGTTATTAAATGAGTACGACTAGTGCATCTCCTCGGAATAGTTCCGTTAAAGTTTCTGTTAAGATAGATTGGGTAAAAGTTTCTCGAATGTAGAGAGCCAAAGAATTAGAAAACAGTAAAACTTTAATTAAGTTTCGCTTTTCTATTTGAAGAACGAATACGCGTTCGTAATTAAATTTCCTTTCAACTTTTCTATGTGTAAAAATGTCTACATTTCATGATATAGTAGGTTGACGGACTGTAATTATTCTGCTCTTTACTTAAGTTTAATAATTAAAACCGTTTGCGTTTTATATAAAGTAGAAAAGGCTCTTTATCCAATGTGTTTGAAGGGTTTTAAGATTGTCCTCTCATTTAAACAGTATATTTTATAAGGGTGTATATTTTATTGATACATTGAAGTCTTCCACTAAATCCAATGAAATTATATTTTTACATAATTTATACTTGGAATATCAGTATAAACTTTAAAATTTTATGTAACTGCAAAATTTATAAATTCAATTCTGTATCCAGGTGAAATTTATTGCCGTAGTAGTATACTAGCAATTCAATCTATATATGCGAAGAAGAAAACCAACGAAACTGGAAGAAGCTGCTTTTCTTTAAACCTACTAAGGCGATTCGGTTCGCTACAAGTTTCGGGCAATTTGAGTAATTTCCGGAATTCGGTTAATATAAGTTCGTGTGTATCGTAACGTAGAGAAGCCAGAGTAAGTAAAGATATAGCAAACTGTTCGAATATCGAGCTCTTAAGCATCAGACTTCCGCATTTGGAAGCTCGGCTCCAAGTTTCCTTTCCCATTCTCTCGCTGTTTTTACTTCGTCTTACACTCGTAAGATTACAAAGTAGACCGGTTTGGTTAAATGGCCGTAATAAATGTTAAATGGCCGCAGTAGATGTTAGTAACATACCTATTAAATTATATCTAAGTTCTGATCGTATCATACACAAAAACAAACTAAATACAAAGCAAATTAAAAAACAGTGGGCGTTTCTGAAGTAGTCTTTCACATTAGTGGCGGCAGGTCGAGTTTGTATATTGTTGTCACTGCTGATGTAGCTCTGAATCTATGTGTATGATATTAATCAGATCAATCCTCTTATATGGATTGGTTACAGGGTTATGTGTTGTCCACATCTAAAAATTGGAAGTGCAACAGAACAAGATATTGCCGATAATAGTGGGGGCCAGGAACTTGGGCATTCGCTAGGGCCTCTGCTTCCCATGGTTCAGAAAGATGCAGTGCAATCGGCAAACAATTTCTTGCCAGAACTTTTCAAATCCTATTAGGGCA
This sequence comes from Holotrichia oblita, assembly GCA_023690525.1. Taxonomy (NCBI): domain Eukaryota; kingdom Metazoa; phylum Arthropoda; class Insecta; order Coleoptera; family Scarabaeidae; genus Holotrichia; species Holotrichia oblita. The sequence continues at coordinate 60,726,833 of CM043016.1, read as the reverse complement.
CATTGAAGCGTTGTTTCCTTAGAGGCTTAGAAGGCTCAATAGTTGGCTATAGCTACAATATGTTTATTTAGTTTCATTAGTATGTTTTCTAACAATAAGTTAGATTCGAGGTTTTAAGAAATATTGTAATACTTCTATTTTAATAAACATGACTGTATATCAAAAAAGTCCACAATGCGGTCAATTTTAGAACTGACATTCCTAATTTAACTGTCATTTATAACAATTTAATTCACAGCTATAGTAAACATTTTATCAAAGAATGCTATAATCTACATTCTACAGTATACACCTGCCATTTAACTAAACTACTCCATTTTTTATTCATTATTCGTTGCTGGTCGTTGCTAATGGCTATACTTGGGGGTGGTTTGCTCACCGGTCGTCGCTTTATCCATTCTTAATTTTACAGATAAGAAAATTATCCCTTCCTTACGCCTCCTGCCGCCCATGTAGTTCTTGCGATTACCGCAATACATGTACTAAGCTCGTGCTTTAAATTTTGGGTCAGCACCACTGCTTCTTGTATAATGGTTGTGCGGTTAGAGATTTAGTGTTATTACCGAGGCGCATGCAATAACCCGATCGCTTCTGCTTGTCGTTTATGCTCGTTGGCTGCTGGCTATGCTCGCCTTTAGATTCTATGAACAGTTTCTGACATGCTTTTATAACTTTATGAGGGATATTACGATATGATTGTCATCTAAGTGCGAATGTTATGTTTAATAATGGTATACGATAATAAACGTTACACTGTCTTACTATGTTGATAGTGATGTTCATGTAAATTTAAAAAAAAACAGAATTATTATGTTAGAAGGAACACAATTTCTGTTGAATATAAATTGTTAGGTATTGGAAAATGCTGCATCTATTCCTTGTTATTTGAGACATCAGATTGGTTCACGTGGTATATACTGAGCATTGTACATATAGATATTCCATATTTTATCTAAACAATTTTAAAAATCTTAAAGATATAAATAAACGTCCTTACCTGCTCGTAAATGTTTTCCCATGTGTCTGGTAGATATTTCCTATCATCCCTGCATTTTCGAGGGTCGAATAATGGAAAGGTTTTTGTATAAGAAAAAAAGAGATCGAAAGCGGCGGTATGACCTTTTGCTCTTTCGTTTCTAAAGTAAGAAATGTCTTTCTCTAAATCCACATGTTGTAGTATCTGAGGAATGATCAGCTTTGTTAAATGGAACGAGTAGACGTCGGATATCTTACGTCCGTTTTTTCCAATTTAGTGAACATGTTCTCCATGTTCCTCATGTGCGCCACCGGCGTTAGCCATTCTCCTTGTCCACGAGGCATTTTTGTTTAATAAATGCAGAAATGTAAAAATTTGGTAAGTACAGAATATAGACAATTACTGTATATATTTGACGGATATATAAAATGGCATTATTCCTGACAGATCTACTGTTAACTTGACATGCAAAATGCCTATAGTGCCTATACTAGGATATCAACTTGAACTACGAAAGCCTACTGATAAGAGAAGGTAGTGGGAGGTAAAATTAAATATATCCATTGACAACTGTTTGTATGACAGGAATGACAGTGGTTATGTCAAATACTATGGCAAATTATAATTTGCACTTTTTCATTAATTGTGTATTCCATTAGGATAAAGTTTAATGGTTCGGTAAAGTATTTGACATATCCACTGATATTCCTGTCATATAAAAAGTTGAGAATAGTAAAATAGATACATTTAATTTTAACTCCCACCACCCTCTCCTATCAATAGGCTCTCGTAGTTCAAGTTGTTAGCGTGTATAAGTCATGAATTTGTAAGCGCATGTGAGCACATGTTTGTGCTTAAATTATTAATATAACCTATTGGCAACTGAAATGTCATTTAAAGTGCCTAACTATGGTCAAACTAATCAAACTTCTGTCAACCGTCTTGCAATTCATTGGTGCCCTAGACCGTTGATTGAAAGAATACATAAAGATGCGCAACCTATGACAGTTGACAGAAATCTCAGATCCCTTAAATGGAGATCTCCATTTAAGGGATCTGAGATTTCTGTCAACTGTCATAGGTTGCGCATCTTTATGTATTCCTTCAATCAACGCCTAGACGTAGACTCTTTGAATGTATTATACATACCTCCGAAAATGAATAACGATGATTATGAAGTAGTTTTTTAAAACTAGGCATTTAGTTTAATTGATAAAAATATTGTTGTTTGTGGTCACTTCAATTGTGATTTTTGTCGAACATGACCAGATCGCTCTAGTTCCTGAGGATACCTATCATCTTGTACCAAGCTTTTCATTGACAGGTGAACTTAATGCTATAGGCTGGTCTCATTTGGAGACGCATTCCGGTCTTGTCTTTCAGTGCAATATTGCAGTCCATAATTGACAAAAATGTGCTGAAATATACTTCAACTTCATTGCGTCAATTTTCTGTTTGGTACAATATAACCGCAATGAAATTGAGAAAACTAAAAGAATTCTATCTCTGTAAATGAAAATCGTCGGAATAACTTACCTATAATGCCCGGGATACACGAGGCTAGTTTTCCAAGCTAGGATAGCAAGCTAGTTGAGTTAGATAACTGTCCTGGCTTGGTGCTCTCGCTTGGAAGATGCTAGTGCTGTTTACATGATGGCAGTAATTTTAAGGCAGCCAAGTCAATAGGTTGCCGGTACAACTCATCTGAGTAAAATGACTACTACTAGCTTCCCCGGCCACACGAAGCTAAACACAAGCACAAGCCAGGACAGTGAAATTAGTGGTGGGGGAAGCTGACTAGCTTTAAAAATAGAACGGCAACCTATTAAACTATCCTGGCTTCAGACACTAGCTTACTAGCCTGGAATAAAGCTAGTTTTGTATACACGAGGATAGATGCACTAGCTTGCTAGCTTACTAGCACTAGCTTGCTGTCCTAGCTTGGAAAACTAGCCTCGTGTATCGCGGGCATAAGGGCGAATTTGCAGAGTATGCTGATTAGTGAAGGTGGAAATACAAGAAGACTATGATGCATACTTGGCTAATATGGAAAACGGAATTTCTAGGGATTCGAGAATGTTTTAGAAATGTATTGGATAGAATTCTGGTAAATCCTGATTGCGTAACTTAATGATGGTTGAACCTGAAAAGATAGTAAAAGTTTTTGCAATAGAATTTTTGGAATGTGTACCAACCTTGTTGTATGTGCCTTCTACGATGAACGCCGCGTCCATTTGCTAATACATTGACGAGTTCCCCTCTGATAAAGTGGCATCAGCCATTACGCATCTGAAGACAAATTTTACATCAGAACTTGATGGACATCCTAACTTTATTATCTTAAAGATAGTGCACCGGTGCTCAGAAATCTATTGCGCAGAATATTTAATCTCGCTTTTTGCACATCGGCTTTCCCAGATATTTGGAAAATGTGCAAAGAGTAGTAAGGCTATGGGCGCATCAGACCAGTCAATCGACGTGGACACGCTGTATAAGCCAGGCACTATATACGACCCCCCGATGACTCATCACTCGCCCGTGGACACGCTGTATAATGCACGCACTAGAGGTGTGTCCATTGTCCGCGAGATGGCGCTGCTGACCTCCTTTAGATAACAGATGGTGCTGGTGGCCTCCTTTAGTTACTAGATGGCGCTAGAGGCCCCTTTCGGCCCCCGAGGAGAGCGCCCCCTGGGGAGAAGGCCCCCTTACGGCCCCGAGGAGAGCGCCCCCTGGGGAGAAGGCCCCCTTACGGCCCCGAGGAGAGCGCCCCCTGGGGAGAAGGCCCCCCGAAGGGAAGGCCCCCTTACGCCCCCGAGGAGAAGGCCCGCTGATGACGTAATCGACAGAGCAGGTGTCCGGGGAATCGCAGGAAATCCCACAGACATCCGCTGGGATGAAATCGGCAAATCAGCATTCTTAGACTTTATGCAACTCGAATCTGTTTGCGCGAGGGGCTCGGATAGTCCTCCCCGGCAACGAATAGGGTTAGGGTGGGCCGCTATGTGGTATGATCCGAAATTAACGTCATTTTGGCTGTAATTCGTACGGATACGGAGTTAGGGCGCGCGACCTTGACCAACTGTTCGTTTTAATAAGTCAATCTCAGTGTGTAAATATATTATTTCTTCTGGAAAAGCGTGAATATTAGCCGTTGGTTAATACATATCAGTTTAGCTGTGCTATCGAAAATGAACGCGAATTCTTTGCATTAATTACTCGTTTCCTCAATATCGTAGAAAAAGAGTATGGAACGTCAAGAAGATGAAACAATGTACTGTTACGATAATTGTTAGTTTTAATGAATGTACGGTAGATACTGTAATCTTTTATTATATTTAATTCCTGCATTCATCTTACGCGTTATATGTATCTACTTATTATACATATGTATCTTCGCGTCGTCACTGCGCTTATCAGCAAATGTGCGAGAATGCTGATGTATCAGTATGCTGCTATATTTAGATTTGTACTACCTAACAATAGAGTATTACGCTAATAGTGTAATGTATAATAAAACAAATATGTCTTGACACAACACGGCCTCCTCTAGTATATTTATACTAGCATGTACACTTTGTAATAATGATAAATGAAGTTATAATTTAACATCGTATAATATAAGAGAGTGCTGTTGATTGTTCATTATCTGAATTGCAAAATAAGTAATGAACTAGTATTTGATAAGTAAATCTGACAATGCATGTTATTCAATGCAAGAAAGACATTTGTTGTTAAGATAGACATTCCCGCCAAATTTATAACTAGGTAAGTCGCGCAAGATCAGCGGTCTTAGAAATCTCGCAGACATCCGCTGGGATGAAATCGCTAAATCAGCATTCTTAAGCACCTGTGTAAACATCAGGGAATAATGCATTCGCAAGATCAGCATTCTTAGAAATCTCGCAGACATCCGCTGGGATGAAATCGCTAAATAAGCATTCTTAAGCACCTGTGTAAACATCCGGGCAGCATTCTGCACGTTGAAATCGCAAAATAGGCGTTCTTAGACTTTATGCACCTGTGTAATCATCCGGGAATAACGCATGCGCAAGCTCAGCATTCTTAGAATTTAAGCACCTGTGTAAATATGTAGACAAGAATCAGCATTTTCATCAATATAAATGGGGGGCGATCGGATGAACGTTTATCAGTTGACAGTTTGTTATTCTGTGAGTATCATCTTATATCAGGTGAGTTTCTATTTATTACAATTTTAATATAATTTGTTACATTTTACAATTTTAATATAATTTTAATATAATTTCGTATATAAATATAATTTTAATATTAGTGAATGTGATACAATTTAATTTTTAGGTTAGATAAAAAATGGCATCTGAAATTGCAAACCAAATGATCGTGGCGATGGAGCGCGTAAAAGCGTCTCTTCGTAGAGGCGATGATGTTGCACCGTTCATCAGTATGTGCTCCGCTAACCTCAGGCTCTTGAATCGTGCCCTGAAGACAGCAGGTAACGTGGGGGAGCGGAGTAACCTCCAGGCGGCTATTTGTCGGATGTTAGGCTACCGTACCTTCTTCAAGGCGTTGGAAATTCGCGGAGGTGGCAGGATCCAGAGCGAAAGGATTCGCTGGCACGAGGTGCAATCGGCCTTCGCCAGTAGAATCCGAACGGGTTGCATTGTCAACTTACGGCATGTGGATCCGAGAACTTTCCTCGATGACGCCAGAAGTATGTTCGTACGCCGTGTGACGAATGAATTGAAGAAGGTACCGTTTCTAAAAGTAAATACAATATTTACGGGAAACTTTACCGTTCAGGATCGGGAAGAGTTGAAGCACATAGCTACTAGAAATAGAGTTATAAGTGTGGATACCAACCTGGTCCAATGGTACGACAACTTCGTTACAGCGGAGATTTTGCGTGAGTTGGAGGAATTTCAAGTAAGTAAATGTTTTTTTCCCTACAATCTTAGAAATTAAAATTATATCGTTGTGTAGGAGCGAGATAGTGGCTGGGCGTTAGCTGCGGTGGTTGATTTAAACGTCAACATTAACCATTATAATCCGCTGCGCGCCGGCTCTTATATAGCACTACCTGCAGCAATTCAGAAGAAGAGAGCATGCATCGACGTGCAGAACAACGATGATGCTTGCTTTGCCTGGGCCATCGTTTCTGCGCTATATCCTGCTGCACGTCATTCCAACAGAGTGTCTAGTTACCCCCAGTACTCCACCGTGTTAAATGTAACAGACATTACGTTTCCAATCAGCCGCGAAGACATTAAGAAGTTTGAAAAACTAAATAATATAAGTGTAAATGTATATAGATTAGATAAGAAACTAAAGTGTGTTCCAAATCGCCTCACCAAAGACAAAAAAGACAAACACGTAAATTTACTATTAATTCAAGAACGCGAAAAGTGCCACTATGTGTGGATTAAAGACCTATCACGTCTCGTATCTAAACAACTGAATACCCACCACGCCAAAAAATTCTTCTGCGACCGCTGTTTGCACTACTTCTACACGGAAGAAAAACTGCGAACACACGAACTAAATTGCGGTAGTGTTAACGACTATAAAGTGACATTCCCCGAAGAAAAGACAATTAAATTTAAAAACTTTAAGAACAAGTCAAAGGCCCCGTTTATAGTTTACGCTGATTTTGAGTGTTTGGTGCAACCCACAATCGATCCTAAAAAGACACATCACCACATCCCTTATAGTGTAGGTTATTATTTTAAGTGTACATATGACGATAGTCTTAGTTACTACCGTAGTTATAGAGGCGTGGAACCTGCAAAGTGGCTAGTGCGTGAGTTACAGGACATTGCGGAAAATGCCGAAACCGCGTACTGGTGCCCCATCCCCATGGACAAATTAACCCCTGAACAATATAGACAATTTGCTAGTGCCCCCATTTGCCACATTTGCGAGAAATCCCTAGGTGAAGAAAGAGTCCGAGACCATTCTCATCTAACCGGGCAATACAGGTAAGGTTTTGTACTTTATTAAAAAATAGATAAGTAATTTACATTTTGCATACAGAGGAGCTGCACACGTCCAATGTAACCTGGAATACAGAGACACCAAAACTATCCCCGTGGTGTTCCACAACCTCTCCGGGTACGACGGCCACCTGCTAGTTGAAGATTTGGCAGCTGCAGGTCATTTGAAAATCATACCAAACAATACTGAACAGTACGTGGCGATGACGCTCACTAATGATGAATCAGACATCAAGTTGAAGTTTATGGACTCGTTTAGGTTCATGGCTTCATCATTGGAGAAACTGGCATCTTACCTGGACACCTATCCCATTTTAGAGAGTGAGTTTAACAGAGACACTACACAGTTGAAAAGGAAAGGTGTATTCCCTTATGGATACATGTCTTCGTGGGAAAGGCTAGCGGAACGTCAGCTACCACCCATCGAAGCATTCCATGACGATCTCACAAACACTCCAATTCGTCCGGAGGAGTATGCGCACGCGCAAACGGTCTGGCAAGCATTTAATTGTCAGACTATAGGCGAATATAGCGACCTCTACATGAAGACGGATGTACTGCTTCTAGCAGACGTTTTCGAAAATTTCCGGAGTAGTTGTTTGGAGAACTATGGTTTAGATCCAGCTCATTATTATACTGCTCCTGGATTGGCATGGGACGCCATGTTAAAATACACTGGAGTTGAACTGGACACTATACAAGACGTTGACATGTTAATGTTTTTCGAGAGCGGAATCAGAGGTGGACTAACGCAATGCTCAGCCAGGTATGCTAAAGCTAATAATAAATATATGGCGAATTATGAAGCAGCGCAACCTAGCACGTACCTGATGTATTACGATGTAAATTCAATGTATGCATGGGCAATGTCACAATATCTACCTTCTGGCGGATTAGAATGGGTAGAAGACGCGGCAAATTTAAATTTCAACGTTCCGGACGACAACCCCGTCGGATACGTGTTAGAGGTGGACTTGGAATATCCACAGCGCATCCACGACAGGCACAGTGACTTACCAATGGCACCGACAAAAATGAAACCTCCCGGATCGAAATACGAAAAAATGTTAGCCACCCTGTATAAGAAAGAAAAAAATACGTCGTGCACTATCGTAACTTGAAACAGTACATAAACGAAGGACTGATCCTTAAAAAGATTCACCGGGTGTTACAATTTAAACAGAGTGCGTGGATGAAATCGTATATAGACCTAAATACTAGATTAAGACAAGCTGCGAAAAATGAATTTGAGAAAAATTTGTTCAAATTATTTTCCAACGCGGTATTTGGCAAGACTATGGAAAATGCACGTTTAAGACGCGATATTAGGTTAGTTAGTAAGTGGGAGGGACGCTACGGTGCCGAAGCATTAATTAGTAAGCCGAATTTTAAGTGTAGAACAATATTTAGTGAAAATTTAATAGCGGTGGAATTATTTAAAAATGATATAGTATTTGATAAACCGGTTTACGCAGGAATGTGTATATTAGATGTATCAAAGACCATTTTGTATGATTTTCATTATAATCATATGAAGAACTTCTATGGTAATAGGTGTAAGTTATGTTATACGGACACAGACTCTCTTATCTATGCAATAACAACCGAAGACGTGTACGAAGACATGAAGCAAAATATTCATCGTTTCGACACATCGGACTATCCGGAAAACAATCCATACAACATGCCCCGTTTAAATAAGAAGGTGCCAGGTTTACTCAAAGACGAGGGGGTAGGAAACTCTCTGCTGGAATTCGCAGCTCTCCGTTCAAAGATGTACGCATGCAAGTTTGAAGAGGAGATCATCAAAAAGGCTAAAGGTGTGAAAAACTATGTGGTGAGGCAGGAAATCCTGTTCGATGACTACATAAGGTGTTTAACGAACGAGAAAGAGATGAGGCACGAACAGAAGGGAATAAGATCATTTAAACATCAACTTTACACCACTACACAAACAAAGATTTCGCTTAGTCCATATGATGATAAACGTTTTCGAGTGAGAGGTTTCACCGACACCTTACCTTGGGGGCATTACAGCGTTCCCGTTTAATGTCCCCCACCACAACTACCTCCCACCAAAATCATAAACTAAATTATAATTAAGAAATAATTACTTTTAAAAATTAGTATACCAGCATCGACCAGCAGGACAACAGCAACTATGGAATCAAGTAAGAATAAGAATATTGTGCTTTTTGAAATAGAATATTAATTTTGATTATGTTATAGCTCAACAATACAACGAATACATAGACGGCAAATTAGCAATACATGAAGACAACATTGCCAATGAAAAACAATTAATTGGACAAGCTACCTACATTTTGAATAAGAGCGGCTCCAAATGGCTGTCCATAGGACTGAGTCCAGCAATGGGGTTCCTTCCAGTCGTGCAAATTAGGTCTGCAACACATTGCATCTATTTCACGGAGCAAGAATGGGAAGAATTCAATAAGACGGAAGGTTACAGTCCAAATCATCAAATGGAAGCGGCCTCGTATAGAGACATCAGCGTAATTAGACTAAAAAGTAGAGGGCAGCAGCTAACATTCGCAAGGGAAACTTACGATAATATCTACAACCTGCGAGAATTAGTGGATCAAATATTATCTATTTTTAGCGAATGTAAATTTCATATATTTTACAAGTCGGTTCTGACGTCATGTTCACACCTATCTGGAGACCTTTATTTTAATATTAAATCTGTCTTATGTTCTCACGTCGGCTCTACGAATGCAGCTTTAATGCTAGAAAGCATACATCTAGCATTTGCAAATGTAAAATATGATTTTGAAGTGTTCAAATTGATGTTATAATTATATACGAAATAAAGAGTTTATGTTCTCACCTGAAAAATGTTTTTTATTTCCTCAGACACCTGTAAAATCATTGCATTGAATTAATAACAGCCAGTCTTTCCTTTTACAAGTATATTATTAAAGTTTTAATTAATTCTCAGCTATAAATGTAATAACAACAAAATAAATATTAAAAAGAAACTTACCCATTGTCAATAAGGAAACATAGTAACATTCTTTAAAACTGAAACAGGTTATATAGTAAGGAGATATCTCTTATTTTAGTAATCCTCACGCAGGAATTCATTAATATTGCTGATTCAAGTTATTTGCACCAACTAATCTCGTCTAGTCTGCTACAATGTGTTTTCTTGTGTGTGTGTATCTTCAAGTTCACACATTAATACATATCAGTATGTACTACATCTCTTATCAACACGTTATCTGTACTAAGTAGTAGTCTTACAGTATATGTATAAACGAAGAACTAACATACGTTATACGATGTATTGCAGCTGACGATTCATTGTTTTGAAATATAACTATACAGTAGATTACAGTTATTTATAACACAGAAATACTTTGTATTATTTAAATTATGATAAAAACATTGTACGTTAGTTTTCTGAAATATAGGTACATTCCTATCGTTTTCTAAATTAACTATACAATTAGAATTAACAAATTTACAATAGCAAATTTAAACTTATTCTCCCGCGTAGTTTTCATTATAAGAGCAAGGTGGGCTGCGTTTAAACGCAGCCCACCTGTGTTAGACTGCGTTTAAACGCAGCCCACCTGTGTTAGAGCTGTTTTTGATCACAGGTTACCCGTGTTAGAGCTGGTTTTGAACACAGCTTACCTGTGTTTATACACAGCTTACCTGTGTTAGAGCTGTTTTTGAACACAGCTTACCTGTGCTAGACCTGTGTTTATACACAGCTTACCTGTGTTAGAGCTGTTTTTGAACACAGCTTACCTGTGCTAGACCTGTTTTGAAAACAGCTTACCTGTGTTAGAGTTGGTTTTGATCACAACCCACCTGTGTTTATACACAGATCACCTGCACTGGACCTGGTTCTCCGAACACTGGTCTAATACAGGTGATCTGTGTATAAACACAGGTGGGTTGTGATCAAAACCAACTCTAACACAGGTAAGCTGTTTTCAAAAACAGGTCTAGCACAGGTAAGCTGTGTTCAAAAACAGCTCTAACACAGGTAAGCTGTGTATAAACACAGGTCTAGCACAGGTAAGCTGTGTTCAAAAACAGCTCTAACACAGGTAAGCTGTGTATAAACACAGGTAAGCTGTGTTCAAAACCAGCTCTAACACGGGTAACCTGTGATCAAAAACAGCTCTAACACAGGTGGGCTGCGTTTAAACGCAGCTCAACACAGGTGGGCTGCGTTTAAACGCAGCCCACCTTGCTCTTATAATGAAAACTACGCGGAGAATAAGTTTAAATTTGCTATTGTAAATTTGTTAATTCTAATTGTATAGTTAATTTAGAAAACGATAGGAATGTACCTATATTTCAGAAAACTAACGTACAATGTTTTTATCATAATTTAAATAATACAAAGTATTTCTGTGTTATAAATAACTGTAATCTACTGTATAGTTATATTTCAAAACAATGAATCGTCAGCTGCAATACATCGTATAACGTATGTTAGTTCTTCGTTTATACATATACTGTAAGACTACTACTTAGTACAGATAACGTGTTGATAAGAGATGTAGTACATACTGATATGTATTAATGTGTGAACTTGAAGATACACACACACAAGAAAACACATTGTAGCAGACTAGACGAGATTAGTTGGTGCAAATAACTTGAATCAGCAATATTAATGAATTCCTGCGTGAGGATTACTAAAATAAGAGATATCTCCTTACTATATAACCTGTTTCAGTTTTAAAGAATGTTACTATGTTTCCTTATTGACAATGGGTAAGTTTCTTTTTAATATTTATTTTGTTGTTATTACATTTATAGCTGAGAATTAATTAAAACTTTAATAATATACTTGTAAAAGGAAAGACTGGCTGTTATTAATTCAATGCAATGATTTTACAGGTGTCTGAGGAAATAAAAAACATTTTTCAGGTGAGAACATAAACTCTTTATTTCGTATATAATTATAACATCAATTTGAACACTTCAAAATCATATTTTACATTTGCAAATGCTAGATGTATGCTTTCTAGCATTAAAGCTGCATTCGTAGAGCCGACGTGAGAACATAAGACAGATTTAATATTAAAATAAAGGTCTCCAGATAGGTGTGAACATGACGTCAGAACCGACTTGTAAAATATATGAAATTTACATTCGCTAAAAATAGATAATATTTGATCCACTAATTCTCGCAGGTTGTAGATATTATCGTAAGTTTCCCTTGCGAATGTTAGCTGCTGCCCTCTACTTTTTAGTCTAATTACGCTGATGTCTCTATACGAGGCCGCTTCCATTTGATGATTTGGACTGTAACCTTCCGTCTTATTGAATTCTTCCTATTCTTGCTCCGTGAAATAGATGCAATGTGTTGCAGACCTAATTTGCACGACTGGAAGGAACCCCATTGCTGGACTCAGTCCTATGGACAGCCATTTGGAGCCGCTCTTATTCAAAATGTAGGTAGCTTGTCCAATTAATTGTTTTTCATTGGCAATGTTGTCTTCATGTATTGCTAATTTGCCGTCTATGTATTCGTTGTATTGTTGAGCTATAACATAATCAAAATTAATATTCTATTTCAAAAAGCACAATATTCTTATTCTTACTTGATTCCATAGTTGCTGTTGTCCTGCTGGTCGATGCTGGTATACTAATTTTTAAAAGTAATTATTTCTTAATTATAATTTAGTTTATGATTTTGGTGGGAGGTAGTTGTGGTGGGGGACATTAAACGGGAACGCTGTAATGCCCCCAAGGTAAGGTGTCGGTGAAACCTCTCACTCGAAAACGTTTATCATCATATGGACTAAGCGAAATCTTTGTTTGTGTAGTGGTGTAAAGTTGATGTTTAAATGATCTTATTCCCTTCTGTTCGTGCCTCATCTCTTTCTCGTTCGTTAAACACCTTATGTAGTCATCGAACAGGATTTCCTGCCTCACCACATAGTTTTTCACACCTTTAGCCTTTTTGATGATCTCCTTTCAAACTTGCATGCGTACATCTTTGAACGGAGAGCTGCGAATTCCAGCAGAGAGTTTCCTACCCTCGTCTTTGAGTAAACCTGGCACCTTCTTATTTAAACGGGGCATGTTGTATGGATTGTTTTCCGGATAGTCCGATGTGTCGAAACGATGAATATTTTGCTTCATGTCTTCGTACACGTCTTCGGTTGTTATTGCATAGATAAGAGAGTCTGTGTCCGTATAACATAACTTACACCTATTACCATAGAAGTTCTTCATATGATTATAATGAAAATCATACAAAATGGTCTTTGATACATCTAATATACACATTCCCTGCGTAAACCGGTTTATCAAATACTATATCATTTTTAAATAATTCCACCGCTATTAAATTTTCACTAAATATTGTTCTACACTTAAAATTCGGCTTACTAATTAATGCTTCGGCACCGTAGCGTCCCTCCCACTTACTAACTAACCTAATATCGCGTCTTAAACGTGCATTTTCCATAGTCTTGCCAAATACCGCGTTGGAAAATAATTTGAACAAATTTTTCTCAAATTCATTTTTCGCAGCTTGTCTTAATCTAGTATTTAGGTCTATATACGATTTCATCCACGCACTCTGTTTAAATTGTAACACCCGGTGAATCTTTTTAAGGATCAGTCCTTCGTTTATGTACTGTTTCAAGTTACGATAGTGCACGACGTATTTTTCTTTCTTATACAGGGTGGCTAACATTTTTTCGTATTTCGATCCGGGAGGTTTCATTTTTGTCGGTGCCATTGGTAAGTCACTGTGCCTGTCGTGGATGCGCTGTGGATATTCCAAGTCCACCTCTAACACGTATCCGACGGGGTTGTCGTCCGGAACGTTGAAATTTAAATTTGCCGCGTCTTCTACCCATTCTAATCCGCCAGAAGGCAGATATTGTGACATTGCCCATGCATACATTGAATTTACATCGTAATACATCAGGTACGTGCTAGGTTGCGCTGCTTCATAATTCGCCATATATTTATTATTAGCTTTAGCATACCTGGCTGAGCATTGCGTTAGTCCACCTCTGATTCCGCTCTCGAAAAACATTAACATGTCAACGTCTTGTATAGTGTCCAGTTCAACTCCAGTGTATTTTAACATGGCGTCCCATGCCAATCCAGGAGCAGTATAATAATGAGCTGGATCTAAACCATAGTTCTCCAAACAACTACTCCGGAAATTTTCGAAAACGTCTGCTAGAAGCAGTACATCCGTCTTCATGTAGAGGTCGCTATATTCGCCTATAGTCTGACAATTAAATGCTTGCCAGACCGTTTGCGCGTGCGCATACCCTCCGGACGAATTGGAGTGTTTGTGAGATCGTCATGGAATGCTTCGATGGGTGGTAGCTGACGTTCCGCTAGCCTTTCCCACGAAGACATGTATCCATAAGGGAATACACCTTTCCTTTTCAACTGTGTAGTGTCTCTGTTAAACTCACTCTCTAAAATGGGGATAGGTGTCCAGGTAAGATGCCAGTTTCTCCAATGATGAAGCCATGAACCTAAACGAGTCCATAAACTTCAACTTGATGTCTGATTCATCATTAGTGAGCGTCATCGCCACGTACTGTTCAGTATTGTTTGGTATGATTTTCAAAATGACCTGCAGCTGCCAAATCTTCAACTAGCAGGTGGCCGTCGTACCCGGAGAGGTTGTGGAACACCACGGGGATAGTTTTGCGTTCTGTATTCCAGGTTACATTGGACGTGTGCAGCTCCTCTGTATGCAAAATGTAAATTACTTATCTATTTTTTAATAAAGCACAAAACCTTACCTGTATTGCCCGGTTAGATGAGAATGGTCTCGGACTCTTTCTTCACCTAGGATTTCTCGCAAAATGTGGCAAATGGGGGCACTAGCAAATTGTCTATATTGTTCAGGGTTAATTTGTCCATGGGGATGGGGCACCAGTACGCGGTTTCGGCATTTTCCGCAATGTCCTTGTAACTCACGCACTAGCCACTTTGCAGGTTCCACGCCTCTATAACTACGGTAGTAACTAAGACTATCGTCATACACTTAAAATAATAACCTACACCATAAGGATGATGTGGTGATGTGTCTTTTTAGGATCGATTGTGGGTTGCACCAAACACTCAAAATCAGCGTAACCTATAAACGGGGCCTTTGACTTTGTTCTTAAAGTTTTTAAATTTAATTGTCTTTTTCTTCGGGGAATGTCACTTTATAGTCGTTAACACTACCGCAATTTGGTTCGTGTGTTCGCAGTTTTTCTTCCGTGTAGAAGTAGTGCAAACAGCGGTCGGCAGAAGAATTTTTTGGCGTGGTAGGTATTCAGTTGTTTAGATACGAGACGTGATAGGTCTTTTAATCCACACAGAAAACTTTTCGCGTTCTTGAATTAATAGTAAATTTACGTGTTTGTCTTTTTGTCTTTGGTGAGGCGATTTTGGAAACACACTTTGTTTCTTTTACCTAATCCATATACATTTACACTTATATTATTTAGTTTTTCAAACTTCAATGTCTTTCGTATGATTGGAAACGTAATGTTCATATGTATTTAACACGGTGAGTACTGGGGGAAAAATTCAGACACCTGTTGGAATGACGCAGCAGGATATAGCGCAGAAACGATGGTCTATAGGCAAAGCAAGCATCATCGTTGTTCTGCACGTCGATGTACGCTTTTCTTCTGAATCGCTGCAGGTAGTGCTATAAAGAGCCGGTATACGCAGTGGATTATAATGGTTAATGTTGACGTTTAAATCAAATCCACCGCAGCTAACGCCCAGCCACTATCTCGCTCCTGATACAAAACGATATACCTTAATTTCTAAGATTGTAGGGAAAAACATTTACTTACTTGAAATTCCTCCAACTCACGCAAAATCTCCGCTGTAACGAAGTTGTCGTACCATTGGACCAGGTTGTATCCACACTTATAACTCTATTTCTAGTAGCTATGTGCTCAACTCTTCCCGATCCTGAATTTGTAAAGTTTCCGTAAATATTGTATTTACTTTTAGAAACGGTACCTTCTTCAATTCATTCGTCACACGGCGTACGAACATACTTTGGCGTCATCGAGGAAAGTTCTCGATCCACATGCCGTAAGTTGACAATGCAACCTGTTCGGACTTCTACTGGCGAAGGCCGATTGCACCTCGTGCCAGCGAATCCTTTCGCTCTGGATCCTGCCACCCTCCGCGAATTTCCAACGCCTTGAAGAAGGTACGGTAGCCTAACATCCGACAAATAGCCGCCTGGAGGTTACTCCGCTCCCCACGTTACCCGCTGTCTTCAGGGCACGATTCAAGAGCCTGAGGTTAGCGGAGCACATACTTAGATGGAACGGTGCAACATCATCGCCTCTACGAAAAGACGCTTTACGCGCCCATCGCCACGATCATTTGGTTTGCAATTTCGTGATGCCATTTTTTATCTAACCTAAAAATTAAATTGTATCACATTCACTAATATTAAAATTATATTTATATACGAAATTATATTAAAATTATATTAAAATTGTAAAATGTAACAAATTATATTAAAATTGTAATAAATAGAAACTCACCTGATATAAGATGATACCACAGAATAACAAACTGTCAACTGAGCAAACGTCTATCCGATCGCCCCTCATTTAGGCTGATGAAAATGCTGATTTCGTTCGCATATTTACACAGGTGCTTAAATTTAAGAATGCTTGAGTTTGCACAAAAGGTCTCCGGATGATTACACAGGCATAAAAAGTCTAAGAACGCCTATTTTGCGATTTCAACGTGCAGAATGCTGCCCGTGGATAAGCTACAGGTGCTTAAGAATGCTTATTTAGCGATTTCATCCCCAGCGGATGTCTGCGAGATTTTCTAAGAATGCTGATCTTTGCGAATGCATTATTCCCTGATGTACGGTGCTTAAGAATGCTGATTTAGCGATTTCATCCCAGCGGATGTCTGCGAGATTTCTAAGACCGCTGATCTTGCGCGACTTACCTAAAGAAAATTTGGCGGGAATGTCTATCTTAACAACAAATGTCTTTCTTACATTGAATAACATGCATTGTCGATTTACTTATCAAAATACTAGTTCATTACTTGGTTTGCAATTCAGATAATGAACAATCAGCAAATTTCTTATATTATACGATGTTAAATTATAACTTCATTTATCATTATTACAAAGTGTACATGCTAGTATAAATATACTAGAGGAGGCCGTTGTGTCAAGACATATTTGTTTTATTATACAATACACTATTAGCGTAATACTCTGTTGTTATGTACAAATCTAAATATAGTAGCATACCGATACATCAGCATTCTCGCACATTTGCTGATAAGCGCAGTGACGACGCGAAGATACATATGTATAATAAGTAGATACATATAACGCGTAAGATGAATGCAGGAATAAATATAATAAAAGATTATGTATCTACCGTACATTCATTAAAACTTAACAATTATCGTAACAGTACATTATTTCATCTTCTTGACGTTCCATACTCTTTTCTACGATATTGAGGAAACGAGTAATTAATGCAAAATTCGCGTTCATTTTCGAGGCACAGCTAAACTGATGTATTAACCAACGGCTAATATTCACGCTTTTCCAGAAGAAATAATATATTTACACACTGGAGATTGACTATTAAACGAACAGTTGGTCAAGGTCGCGCGCCCTAACTCCGTATCCGTACGAATTACAGCCAAAATGACGTTAATTTCGGATCATACCTACCCCACCCTAACATTCGGTGCATTATCCGAGCCCCTCACACTAGATATCTAAGAATGCTGATTTGCGATTTCATAGCATTCTGTATTTCGATCGTGTCTGTGACGTATCAGCATTCTCCCCGGGGGCACTTCTCCTTGGGGCCTTCTCCCTACTCTCC
>CM043016.1:60688369-60708523 GCA_023690525.1 Holotrichia oblita | reverse complement strand
TTTCAAAAATGTAATAAAAATTTTTTCATACATTTACTTATTGTTTACTTCTTTTGATATTTTATCAAATTTACTAGTGTTCCTAATAAATTGGTCAGGGACTGTACTATAAATTAATATAACAATGAGTGGGAGTGTTACATACATTGTTAATTAAATTTAGTTTTACTTCTATAAGTTGGCAATACTTAAAGTTAGTTTTTAGTCTGTCTTAACGTTGTTACGTTGTTGTTGTTTGCATTTTACCAAGTTTTACATATGTTTGTGATATGCTGTTCAAATCATACACATAGAACGAATACATTCTTTATTAAACATTAATAAACTGCGACCTGCTTGTTTATTATTAAACTTAATTCCGTAGTGGGTAACGTTTACCAAATCACAATAGTAATTATGCGAGCTATTGTCCTTACTGAAAATTTCAACTCTATTTTTATGGATGTAAGATGTAACTTCCAGGACGCAGTGAGAATTTTTAAAGAAACAAAATGAATTCTACATGACGATAATTGACTAAATCTGGGATGCACCTTATCGTGGCGTTTTGGTTAAAGGAAACCTCACCGGCAAAAGAACCAGAACCTGTAATAGGATTCAATATAACAGCTAAGATTGACATTCCGCATAGTAAATTATTTTTTGTTTCCGCATTAGTAAAAGGTTTTAATTTTCTTATTTTAAAAATAACCTTATTAAGCTTAGAAGTTAAGCATTTACAATGATCGTCCCATTTTAAATGATCAGAAGAAGTGTCAGCCAGAGTTTTACAGATCTAATAAGGAGGTGGTTGTTATTTGCTATGAATAGATTAATAAATTAATGACTGAACTTTATTTTGATAGGTATGAAAAAGAATATACTTAGTATTTTGAAAGCTTAAGGACAGTCTATTAGCACAGAACCAGGTATACATTTTATCCAGTATAGTATTTGCCGAAAATGCCATCTGAGAGTCAATTTCCGCAATGAGAATGGTAGTATCATCGGCATAACATATTACATAATAATCACTCAAAAATTCCATGACATCAGAAAATTATATCAATCAAAAATAGAACAAGACCGATCTTAAGATAGAACCCTCCGGTACACCAATATACTAGATTTTACAAAACTTATCTGATAAAATTATTAAATTAAAATTTTTAATGCAGCAACTGATACTAGATACTTGGGACATGTTTCTCATTCTTCCTTCTTCAGATGGTATTCATAACCGTCAAGATTATTCACTTTATATGCTTCCGATCTTGTAGAGAGACTAATAAATATAATTACAATAATGCAATTTTTCCCAAACGCCAATTATTTAAACATATTTTTATATAAAAATATGCCATCCCGAAGTGGAGTCGAACCACCATGTAGGGCTATCATGACTCTACCGCAAACCGTTGCGACCACCGGGGGCTTCGACTACACAAGTAAACTTCACAAATATATGCGAACGAGATGTTATAATGACCTAGGATAGGCAACATTTTTGACACATTTTTGACACATTTTTTACACTTCGGTGTCAAAAATAATAAATATAATGTTTTTGAATTATAGACTAGAATGCTTTCATGGCCTTTGAAATTATCTTTTAGTACTATGGTTCCCCTCTGATAGGATTCTTGCTTATTCCCACGCGATTTTATGACCCAAGCAGTAGCACCAAGTTCGATTTATCTATTTCTCTCAAGCTGACTATTTGTGAGTGTTCTTGAATCACTTCTCTTGGAGGTTTATCGATTTCTTCAGTAACAGCCTCACACACGCCTATAAACGCCACCTTGTATATGGAATTTTTCATTTGTCGATTTTCATTGTCCAGCTTTGTACTTTGGGCGACCGATCTGATGATATTAGCCGTTGTTGTAGCGATTCTGACATTGTGTTCATTGCCTACTCTTCGGATCTCAACTCTATAACTATTGTATATATTATATGTATGTATATTCTAGATCTTCTGCATTGTGAGTAGTTTGATCCATTCTTATTTCTTATGATTTTTAATCCTTCTATACGGGCACATGTTTCTATATCCATTATATCTCTTTTTATATCATAATAACCTTAAGAAGATTTACGGGTTTACAATAATTATCTCTAGTTTAATAATTTACAGATTATTATTTGTTTCTTTTATTTCGTACTAAGTATTGCCAATACGATATCACAGCGTCATCTATTCGCACATAGTCAAACAACCGTATGATGGTAGAAGCCTATCTTTGGCCTCTATTTATAACTTGATAGGTACTTCAAACATACCAAGTATCATTTAAATCGATAAGTTGTACTCGTTTATTTCCGAAATTGAGAAAACCTCTGCGTGCAAATTATGAAACAGCTAGCTAACTGAGTCAATCACAAGATGAACAGTAGTGGAAAATACATATAGCATCATAAATTTTGTTGCTCAAACGAACACCAAATTTTTCAATTTGTCGTATATTGGTGATGTTTCACAAACGAATAAGTTTGGTATTAGTATAGTTTAATGTTGGCATAATTGCTCATAAGCCGATCATCAATGTATAAACAGTATCTACATTTAAACATAATTTGATTTTTTTAATCTTCATATAATGTATAAAGTGACGACTTTAGAATTACACTTATATTAATAATTCAACCAGGATGGAGACGTCGTAGAACTCGCTAAATCGGGTCTTTACCGAATTTTCGAAACAATACTGACGAAAGAATGCAAACAAGGACAAGGTTCGCTACATAATAGCGTTTTATTCGGGAATGAATGCCGCCAATTTATATTGGTCAGGTATCAGGATTGTCGTCGTAGTTCGACTCGCGATGGTTCCATCCACCACCTATTGAATTTTCCCACCGAGCCGGCCTCTTTTCAGACATTATTGTCTGAAACAATGATGCTATTGAATCATTTTTGGATATTAGTAACCCGCAGGACAGACACCGGCACAATAGGACCTACTTTACAGTAGAACAGCCTCGCATTGTTCTACCGTCAAAGATAGAGCTATGTAGTATAGAGTAAATAGGCTGGGAAAAAGAGTATAACATAGTAGACGCATGTGCAATATGTAAGCGAAGGTAGAGCCATCTATGTTGCGCCTCTTTCGTAATCAAGCTGCCTGGAGCCGGGTATTCCTTTTTCCTTATTCGATTTTTACTTCCTCGGTTGTAACGATGCGTAATCTTTGCTGTACTAAAAAAATGTGTACGGAATTGTACAAAACTTTTAGACTGACTTTCTCCGAAACTATATACACTTTGAATTTGTGAAACGTATCTATTCTTTAAATGGCAGCACACTATATGAATCTTGAACCGCAAAATTTATTCACAAAATTAATTTGAAATATTAGCACAGTGAGAAAATTACTTAAACTAAATAAAAATTTTTTAAATTAGCGACACACTTTTTTTACGGGCTTACATTAAAAGTAGCTTAAAGGATCGACTTTTTAAATTTAGATATGTTATCGCCATTAGAATCTTAAACTGTTTTGATTTTGTGGAATCGTATCAATTGTATATCGTATTGTGTTAATAAATATTACGTTTATTAGTATAATTATAGATTTTCCTAGCTATTAAATAACCAACCCAAAAAGTTAGTAGTATTGTCCTGTGACCTCATGATCATGTGATCCAGTTCCACTAGTACTCTTCCAATCCTATACTCTTACCGAATCTTAAAATTGATTTGAGTGCTGTGCCTTTGATCTCCTTTTCTGTCAGAATTGCTTTGCTAACACCTTAGCTGGACTACAGCTTTGGAGTTGCAAAGTATATTCTCCAATAGCTTCTTATTTCTAACTGGTGACTGATGACTATAATAATAATTATAATAAATATCTTCGCTTGAATTTGCCTGAATTTGTTCTATGAAGGCAGATACATTCTTCTGCCAAAGAAAAGTTCCTGTCCAACAAAATGTATATTGGCTCCCTATGTCACACATTCATACGCTTTAGCATTTCCATTAACATTGGAGTGCCCTGGAACTCATATCAGGGATACCCTACCTAGCTGTCGGTACAGATATTGATATTTGCTTCGTTCATGACTTTGCTTGGGCATTCTCGAACGCAAGGCTTTTGAATCATTGATGATCTGTGAATTCCACTCCTTCGTTAATCTTGGATTTGACTTTGAACCAGGAAAGTAAAAACTCCTATTCCTCACCGCTCGGAAAGAGGACCCTAAAATAGTCGTTCATTATTCTATCTATTTTTGATGTCTTTTAAGCTGCTAGCAAGTGATTATAAATTGTTAATTGATTGCTCTAAAGCAGACGAAGTACAAAGGTGACATATCCATCTCTAGAAATTTCAGTATCCAAAACCTTCTGGAATAATAGAATCTATTAGTAATGCTAATTACTTCATAATTTTCAAGGATCGTGTTACTTCCGATAGAAAATCATGTTTCACTAAGTCTAAAAATGATGTATTACAAAAATTTCTAAACATAATAAGATTGGTTCGACAGCAAACTGGTAATGTAGATAATTAGATTGTATAATGTGTTGATTTTCATTTTAAGGAGCACTTGAAATGGAAAAATCATAAAACTTATTCAACTTATATCGTAAAGCGTAAGGCAGACTGAGATCTACGCTCTATTATAGAAAGTATCACGACTTACTAAATGGCAGCAATCTTAATCAAGGACCGTAGGCGGAAACTGTCGATATGCCCACCAATACGCCAACTGCCCGACTTCATTCCCACACAAGTAAAAATACGAAGTTTCCGAGCGAAGCAACTTTTCAACGGATAATGTGTATTTAATAAATAAGAGCTTTGTTTTAAAGAGAATTTAATTACCGTGCGAAAAGAATTGCATTTAGTTTGAAAAGATGGCAAATCTATTGTATAATCTATGTAAATCAAACTTTTAATATTTTAAATAAAATAGGTTGAATTTAAGTATTACAAGCTTTGGTAAACTTACTCAGTGGAAAGGTTATAAGTAAATAGTCCTTCAGAAATCGTTCAGACCGATTAGCCTCACATCGTTTGCTTTAAAAACTATGGAAAAGGCCGTTGATAACTATATTAGAACAGAGATCCTGAAGCCTGAGAGCCTGAGCCATTGCATTCTAGTCAGCATGCGTACCAGACAGGCAAATCCACAGAGACTGCACTGGTGCAGCTCACAACAGCGATTCAGACAGCTCTGGAAAACAAAGAAACAATTGTGTGTGCCTTTCTGGACATAGAAGGTGCTTTTGACAACACTCCACACGAGGCAGTCAATAGAAAAACTAGAAAACAAAGGAGTCAATAACACAACATCCAGATGGCTGTCGCAGCTACTCTCCACAAGAATAGCGGAAACTGAGGTAGATTTAGAAACTATCTCAATCAGTACAAGCAGGGGCTGTCCACAAGACGGAGTTGCATCCCCGCTTATGTGGAGCCTAACGGTAGATGAGCTCCTCTGCGGCTTGACTAGTATTGGCATATCCTGCCAGAGGTATGCCGATGATATAGTCATAATCGCAAGGGGAGGATTTCAAAGTACCCTCTGCGACATTGTCCAAAGAGGACTTACTTTTACAAAAAGATGGTGTCAATCGGTGGGACTAAATATTAACCCCACCAAAACTACACTAGTGGCCTTCACAAGGAAAAGGAAACTCAATCTCAAAACCATCAAGCTAGATGGGCAGAGCATTGAGTGGAAGACAGAAACTAAATATCTAGGTCTTACACTAGATAATAAACTTCTCTGGAACAAGCACGAACTAGAAGTAACCAACAAAGCCAAAAGGACCCTAATGGTTTGTAGAAACTTCGCAGGGAAAAATTGGGGATGTAACCCAAAAATTCTGCACTGGATGTACACTGCAATAGTGAGACCAATCATCACCTATGGGGCAGTGGCTTGGAGCAAACGTGCCAGTCTGACCACAACAAGGATGCAACTCGCAAAGATACAAAGGCTGGCATGCGTTTGCATTACTGGTGCAATGAGCACATGCCCAACGCCAAATGCCATATTATGGTATACAGATGCCTCTAGAACAACCGGAGGGACTGGAATCGGAGTATATGGGCCCAGAACCAAGTACTCTGAAAGTTTAGGGAAGTTCCGTAGCATCCTTCAGGCGGAAATACACGCTATAGATAGATGCGTCCGATTTAACCTAGAAAGAAAGTATCGGAAACAGGAGATTATCATCTTGACCGATAGTCAAGCAGCCATCAAAACGCTGAGTTCCTATACAATCAGCTCACAAATGGCTTGGGACTGCCTGTCTAAGCTAAACAAGCTAGACAGAGAAAATAAAGTCACTCTCATGTCGGTGCCGGGACACACCGGATTAGAAACAAACGAGGAAGCTGACAAACTTGCAAAAAATGGAGCCTCTCTTGGGCCCTGAACCATTTAGCGGGATCAATCAGAGTACAATATTAGAGAAACTAAAAGGGGAAGTTGATCAAAGGAAAACAAAGCATGATCAAAGGAAAACCAAGCACTGGTTTGATCAACATAGAATGAGACAAGCGAAAACAACTCTGGGAACCTATAACCAGAACACATTCAATGCACTCATTACCATGAGCAAGGACAAACTTCGCTTACTGACAGGAATCCTATCAGGTCACTGTTGGCTCAGAAGCCATATGAAAACAATTTGGCTAGCAGAGACAGCAGAATGCCGTTTTAGCGAGGAGGAAGACGAAACTTCCATACATATCCTCTCTGAGTGCGTAGCACTACGTAATTCAAGGGCCAGGCACCTAGGATCTTATGAAATAGAAGTGGGAGATCTGCCAACAGTCAAGCCATCCCACATTCTAAATTTTCTAAAGCTATGAAGACTATGAGAAAAACCCTCGACCTCACAGCAAGAAAGGGGAGGGGGACAATAGACCTTTCAAATCGCAGTGCGATATCACCCCCTAGCACATACATACATACAAGTAGTCCTTGCGTTGATACTAAAGTAGATGACCCTAACGTAGTACGTCAGTTTTTCGCGGATCATTTTGACAAAATATAATAAAATAGGTGCTACTAGTGACATGGACCAAATTTTTAAAATAACCTCTAATTTAAATACCTCATCCTTATACCTTTCTGACAGCTCTGAAATGGAGGCAGGTTTAAAAGATCCTTACCCAAAAATGTCAGCTGAAGTCAATGAAGTTCCCACAAAAAAAAATTGTGAAATTGAAACAACTGAGCTGGTATTTTTTCTGACCAACTAAAAACTGCAAAACTACAATCAGTATACTCGTATAAAAAGACAACCCTAGAGATATAAATAAGTACTGTCCTGTTTCACTATTGCTAGTGGAATTCTACTCTAATTAACATATTACTTTCGTTCTTTCAGGAAAACAATATTATATTTAATTATCAGTACGGTTTTATAGAAAATAGATCATGATCATACAATTTATAAATTTTGTATTGATGTCCTGGACCTAAGATAAGCGTGTAAAGTTAGTGGAATTCGTCAAGACAAATTCTACGGCCACTTTTATTTGAAATTTATACTAACGTAGACCACACTTCGCTAGTAGTCATGAAAGACTCCTATGGTGATCTTGCTGGAATTGTAGATCAGATAAGATTAGATTAGATTTGTGGTGGTGGAATACCCTTAATTGATTAGATCCGCCGCTTCTAAGTGCACTTGTTCAAGGTGGTGGCACTTTAGTCGGGTCTGTCTTCTTGAGGTGACACCTCAGAGGACTCTAGATAGTTAATAGAACTGTGATGTTGCTAAGATCTTTCCTATTGAGGTCTATCACAGATTTAACCGTAGTGGCTAAAAAAATTATGATTTTTTTTTATTGTGTTAGTTTTGGAATGTCCAGTGCAAGATTACCAATATCAGTGTGCCTATGTTTCTTTGGGACAGAGCATTGAGAGTGAGCAAATAACAGCCATGTTAGCTTCGAAACAAACAATACATGCCTTTAGAGCGTTTAGTGCTGCTTGATAAGCATCAGAGCGACTTGAATATATTGCAAACTTTTTAGTTCAACTTTTTATATTCCAAGATAAAATACGGTTTATTGCTTTAGAGACACCTTTGCAGTTAATAAAATTTTTCTGCTACAAAAGGCTTGTCGCAGTACCAACGCCTCCGTATCTAGATCTGCTACTGCAATATATAACATATTTTATGGTTTGAATTCACATTTTATGATAATTTGACAATGTCTGTATCATTAAAACTACCTTTTGATTTCTTTTTATATTTAACTGTAGTACTCAAAAATGTTGAAAAAGAAAGAATATCACAAACAGTTTCTAATAAATAATAAATGCATTAGTTGGTGTCTCCCAATAAAGGAAACTGATACTAGACTAGATTCCTTGTCAAATCTACCATGATCAAAAACTTTATACATTAGAAACCTGTCTATTGCTTCATCCCACAGCTAGCTAGCCACATTACATCAGAAGCGATGTCATCCACGACGCTGTAACTAAACTTATTAATTACATAGTTGACATATTATGATAAATGCTCCAAAATACTTTTCGTTGAGTTTATTATTTTAATTTACGTGTCAACGTCGACATTATTAAACGTCGATATCAATGTTATTAAGCATTAGCGTTTATATCGACATTGTTTAATAATGTACAAGTTAACATCGCTTCCATTTTAGAAAATCCGCATTCTAATTTGATTTCAATTCTAAAACTAGAACAGCATCATCTTATTACCTCCAAACGGAGAATCCTCCGTCTAAATATATAGGCTTTCATGGTTCCTTTTCCTGTATCCCTCTTAAAAATGTTCTGCCGTGGCGCATTCATTGAATATCCAGGGAATTGTCCGTTCAAGTATACGAAACGCTGCCAAAAGCACACGCTATTACATAAACTAGTGCCGCATTCGATCTAGCAAACCAACTAGCGATGTCTCCCTTGCAGGTGAAATTCAGACGTGTCAGAAATCGACCTACATACATGCAGCTAAAATAGTATCCGATATTAAAATTTGAACAGCTTCCAAGGAGATATGTAGAATGCCGAGTGGGATTACAACAAAGTACCTACATATCAAGCAAAGAACTAGAAGATCATTCTTCACTGGTGAATTTAAGTGATGGAACACGATGCTTTCGCAGCATGAATATAGTGTATCCGCATCGGATATGGTTAAGTTGAAGATGGAATCTTTACATAGATTTGGTGAATTATGTAGCAATAAAAGTAATTTAAGGATAGTGATACCGCTATATAAACTTCTATTAAACGACAAATTACAAATTGGGCGGATTAATTTTGTAACAGTTTATTGCAAGTTTTAATCACAATGGATCGTTTGATTATGAAAGACTCAATAAAACGAATCCATCATACAAGAAACAACCACGAATGTGTTGCTAGCTATCCTGTCAATCCTGTCAAGTTATGAAATAACTAGCATACGAAATATTCTTCAAGACCTAACCTGGAGTACAATGTTTCACAAAAATGAACCAAATAAATGCATTTGTTTACTAATTTCTAAGATAACTGCCACCTTCAATGAAGCATACTCTGAGAATATGATAAAAATGATGAAATGGAAATAGTTATGATGAAATGATGACATAGTCAGCAAATGTCAAAGAAAAAGTCAGACCACCTTCGTACAGGTGTTCTGAATAAAACAATCGTTTTATAAAGCTTACTACAACGATCTAAGGAATATTATAGAAGAAAGTAAGAAAGATTGTAACTCTAACTTATATACTGCAGTCACAAAACTAAATAAAGCCTACTTGGAACTTAGTAAATAAGGCAGGACAGCAAGGTGACCCTATCTTGGGTACCGAGGCACAACGGTATTGAATGAAATGAGAAGGCAGATGCCCTGGCCAAAGGAGGAGCGTCCAGGTCACTCATTGAATCTATACCATCGTGCGGAACCACGAGAAAGAAAATAGCCAAAACCGCGGAGAAATGATCGGCGGATAAATCCCTCGAATGGTGGAAAAGCTCCCCAGGACAGAGGCAGACTAAAGAATTCATCAAAGAATAGATTCCTAAATACACTGATGACCTTTAGAACAAAGGCAGGAGAACGATCAGGATAGTAATAGGTCTACTAACAGGACACAACAGACTCAATAAGTATATGAGCAACCTTGGTCTGGTGGAAAACGCTATGTGCAGATTCTGTCAAACAGACAAGATACCTCGCAGCACATCTTGTGCCAATGCGAGGGACTAGCCAGATTGAGGCTAAGGTGTATTGGCGAACCATACCCAGATATGGCGAGCTACATGAAAACAGACCCGACGAGGCTAAAAAATCTCATGAAGAATGCAAAGCTAGACTAGGTGGTCTAGATAACAGGGAGCTACATAGAATCGACCCATTGATAGCAGTAGCAAGAGGCTACTTAGCCTTCCTATGAATTGAACACTAAACACTTTAACCCACTAAACAAATTTTAACTAAAACACCGACGCGTTTCAACAGCAATGCTGTCATTTTCTAAATCACCTCAGAAATCCGAAAACATTAAAATCATTAAAACTTTGCGGGAAAAAGATTGTTTTTATTTGAAAGCTGACAAAGGGAACAAGGTTGTTATTTTAGATAAAGAGGACTACTATCTAACTACTACTACTACCTAAAATTCACAGACCCGGCAAGTCGGTAAGGCCAATTGTTTCGGCAATTGACGCACCGACTTATAAGGTTTCCAAATGGCTGACCAATGAATTTAATAATTTGCCAATACAGCAACCTAGTTTTGTAGTAAAAAATTCGTTAGAATTTATTAAAGAAATCCAAAATATTCAGTTGCTAGAGGGTGAAATATTGATTTCATTTGATGTTAGTTCTCTCTTTCCTAGTGTACCGATTCCAGACACCTTGACATACCTCGAGGACTTGTTGCTTCAAAATAGTTTGAGTCAACAATGTGTCCAGGAATATATTCGCTTAACTGACATCTGTATGAAACACAACATTTTTCAATTCAACGGGTGTTTTTATGAACAGCTGGAAGGAACGGCAATGGGTAACTTTTTGTCGCCCTTTTTGGCTAACCTTTTCATGAGCCGTTTTGAAAAGGACTTAGAATCTGAGAGCGAATACTTTCCTCGGTTTGGTTGAGGTATGTGGATGATATTTTCGCTATATTTGACACTAAAAAATGTAATTATTGACGATTTTCTCAATAGATTAAATAATCGGTTCGAAACCATAAAGTTCACTTGTGAAAGAGAAGAAAACGGTCAGCTACCCTTTCTAGATACTTTAGTAATTAGAAATAACAATAGATTAGAGTTTGATGTGTATAGAAAGGAAACCAGTACACTTCGCTACATTCCTTCAGATTCCCATCATTGTGTTCAACACAAAATGGCAAGCCTGAATTTTTTGGTCCACAGACTTCTCACTTTTCCCTTGAACAAGGCGAGGTATGAGAAAGAGCTTAAAATTATAAAAGATGCGGCTAAGTGTAATGGTTTCCAGCCTCAGCATATCTATGAGTTAATTAGGAAGTTTAATTATAAGAAAACTGTGAAAGAATCTACGACTTTTCGAGAGGATGTTAAAGATCCACCCGTTGTGACCCTCCCTTACGCTCCCTTTATCACTAAAGGTTTGAGTAAAATCTTCAAAAAGCTAGATCTCAGAATAGTTTACAGTTCTGGGACTAGTTTACGAAGTCTCATCGGTAACCCTAAAGATAAAATACAACCTCTAGAAAAGTCGGGTATTTACGAAATTACTTCTAAAGATTGTAATCAAAAATATATTGGGCAAACCAGGAGAGCAGTCTCAACTAGATTCAAAGAGCATATGGCTAATGTTAGATTTAATAGAATTGAGAAATCGAGCGTTGCCCAACACATTTTTGAAACAGATCACAACATCGATCATACGAATGTTAAATTAATTAAACAAATAAACAATTGTAAGTTTCTAAATGTTGTTTCTAAACTGTGACAATGGACCTATACCGCATTCGTCATTGTTTTCGTTAATCGGAAATTAATTATACGTATCGGTTTGACCGTGCATCACATTTAGGTTACCTGTTTTTGTAGATTTTATTTTAATTTAGTTTTATTATCGCCTTGATAATGACAGCATTGCTGTTGAAACGCGTCGGTGTTTTAGTTAAAACTTGTTTGGTGTTTAGTGGGTTAAAGTGTTTAGTGTTTTACTTCTGCACCAAGAGATCCAGTGAAGAACATCCTATGAGTTATCTAATCTAATCTAATCTAGTAAATGAGGCAACAAATAAAAAGAAAAAGAATGATTTCAACATAACATGGTTTTCTGAACTCCTCAAAATGACGTGTAAGCAAATGTTAGACTTCTTAAATTTATTCTTTGTCAATGTAGACACATCCAAAATTCAAACCTGAAATCAAATAAAAATCCATGTTTAAAATCGGCAATGTATGTGATACTGAGAACTACAGATTTATAGCCTTGGTCTCTGTAATTGCTAAAGTATTTGAAAATGTAACATTGGAACGAATGATAGATTTTGTAGAAACGTATGTACAACATAATGACACCTCACCAAAATGCGATCTACCACTAGAACTACATACATGACAACTGATACAATAATGAGAAAATTATCCGATAAATGGGAAGCCTTTGATAGAGTCAATTATCGAATTCTACTAAAGAAGTTAGAAATGCTTGAGTTTCGATTCATACATTACTACGGACTATTGTGGATACGCAAATGGTGTGGTATACCGCAAGGATCTATTTTGGGTCCATTTCTATTCCTGCAATAAATACAAACGATCTATCAGATAATTGCCAGCAATATTTCATCACTACGTTTGCCGATGGTACGTCAGTAGTGACGGCAGAGAAAACTAATGTATCAGAACTTCAATGAGACGAAAACCTAAAAACAGCATCTTCTTAAAGAGCAACCAGAATTTTGCCTAGATTTTTGCAGAGTAGATTCGTACAGCTTGTTCATAACCTATCGATAAATATAAATGTCATATCTCAGGATCGTCGATGGGACGATTTTAGCTATAATCGTTGTCGTAGTAATATCCTTCATTCCACCACGGAGCAGAAGTCGGTAGCAGACGACTAAAAGACTTCAGGGGGTACAGTCCAGCCTTAAATTGTTAAAATAGGCACAACAATCAACAATAAAAAAACAGCCATATTTATGTAGTAACGAATTGGGTAGACCCAACAAAATTGAGGAATGATATTCGGCAATATCAAACGTTAGTAGCAACAACATAGTAATCATCGACGAAAAAATGAAGAAAGCCCACATAATCAAAATCCATGTGATATCACTTACAAACACTATAGCTATTTATTAATAGTTTTACAATTGTAGTAGTATATAAAAATGTGCAAAAAAGAAATTAGAGAATTCCTAAAATATGGAATATTTTTAGAATAACAACTAGATCCTTGAATAGAGAATTTATCATTCATTTTAAATTTATTCGCATTAAAAACCCTCTTATCGTGTTCTCAACATATTTCGAAGTACTACAATCCGAGTATCGTGACCGAGCAGAATAATTCGTTCGTATAACGACGTTCATGTTCTTCTTTATTTAATAACAGCGGATGACATTTAAATGTAGATAACAGAACGCGAAATGCCATCGCTGCAATAAATCTGATCGAAAATGTGTTCCGTCGATACCCGCACAAACTCGATGCACACAAATGCATTTACCCTCTCGTTTTGTCTATAGTAAGCTGGCCTTATCTAGATAATAGGGCCTCATTCATCCCATCCAAATTCCACAATACGCCTCGGCGGATAAACCAATAGCATTCCGAAGCACCCGTGGTGTTCTGTTATTTGGAATTTTAATGAAAATTGGAATTATGATCGATAATGGAAATAGAGTTTATCGTATTATGAAAATTGGAGACATTTTCAAATTGATGGCGAGAAATAAGGTGGTGAGTTTAAGTAGCGTTTGCAATGCTATACAAGTAACTTTAATTTTTGATTTAAACTAAAATTCACCTGGCTACATCGATGGACTTTATCATATAGACAAGCATTGTTTAATATTTTTCTAAAATCGTAAAACCTAATTAATATTTCAGTAATATTTTACTTAATAGTTACGAAAAATTGGGTAATCATTTTGCGTCTTACTTCTGGTTGAAACTGTAATTAACAAGGATTGTATTATATGTTATGTTAATCATAACTATTTCAACCGGTTCTGAAGCTAGATCTGGAATACTTGCTTTATATATGTTTTCAAAATCTTCTCGTTTAAGTACAGAATATTGATACTACAGTAGTAGTAGGTAAGATATCTCGCTTTCTTCTGGACATCCTGTTTTCCACGCACAATGCGGCCTTATCCAATTTTACCAAGATTCTATTAATTGGGAGAATTCATCATTTTCCATTTGGTTTAAAATATTCTAAATAAAATTATTATCCTTTGCTGATGAAGACGACATTAGAAGCAAAACTCAACATGTCGTAATTTACGTTTTTGAGATAAACGTTATTATATGTTTTTGAAGAAACGCCATTACATCTTGGTTTCTAATTTTTTTTATAAGTTACCTTCCCAATGTGGATTGTTTATAGTAATTTTTGTAAATCACAAATAGGTACCTATTTAAGAAAAAAAGAAATATTATGCGTTGGACTTGTTGCACTTTTCCAATGAAAGATTGCCTTATGAAAAAATCTTTTAATTGCTAATCGTTAATTATCAAAAACAAAGAGCAATTAAGAAGAAAAAATACAAAATAGTTTATTTATAGTACTATACATTACAAAAGAAACCTAACATTATCGAAAACGAACTCAACAGACATAGTAAAACCTGAAAGCAGAAACTAGTTAATTTCTACACATCTTCAATTTTGAGTTCAGCTTCTTCTTCCATACAATCATAATTGTCTTGAGTCTCTGGCAATTCAGCTGATGCATCTTTAATCAAATCTGTCAACACATTGAAGTACCTACTATTCCATGCTTTGATCCCTTATCCAGTTCTTGCCAAAAGCTGATTTCAGGAGGTTGTTAACTGATTTTTCTTTTTCTTGACTCATTCCATCTGCAACTTCTGATAAAGTATCACGATTCAAACTTTTTCCTTGTTTCAATAATCTTTTGTGCGGTTTTGATGGATCATTGTCACGGTAGAAGACCTCAGAGTTTATTTATACAGTACACACTGTTCTCTGCCACAGTCACACCGTCTGAAGACATTATAATCAAGAACCAAATCTTAATACACCACTATACACGTGCAGATCGCAAAGTTAACTGTTTCAGAACCGTCACACGCAGAGAAATATTATCTTGAGTTAAAACAATCCCGTATTTGTATATCCGCAAAACTATATACTTAGTGTTATCACAAGAATATTATTTTCTAAGGACATTGTTTTGACGCAAAACAACATTGTTTTAATGTAAGAATATAATGGATTTGTAAGACTTCCGTATGTCGACCACTGAATTGATAATTTATAGGCAATTTAACGGAAAGTACAGGTTTTACTGAGTCGAAAACGGCCCCCCTTTTCTGGCGGAGATTAGTTTAACATACCTAAAAATCGTTCTAAAAAGTGTTATTTCTAGGTTATGTTTCGCTAGTGTTTTGACATTTCTGCGAGGATTTTCAGTTGACATCCAGTCAGAAATACGAAATATCGAGCGGCAATTTAAAGACTTCGTCAAGGAATATAAAAATAATAATAATTTTTTTATTTTGCAGTATCTCTTAATACAATTAATAAGTAATATACAGTAGACGCTCGCTTATGTGAATATGCGGTAATGGAAACATCGCGGTCATGTGAACAGAAAATTCTTACTGTAGGATTAAATGGAACACCCGGTAATGTGAACAAGCATACAATAGACTACCTATGTACTTTGTAATTATTCTTTAAATTTAAAGATAATCATGAGAAATAGCCATTCCTTTTATTCCCAGAGGAAAAAATATATTTTTTCACCTAGAAATGGGGGAAGAAAGAAGCACGATTACAGCGCTCTCCCAAAACGCGGCGTTTACGTGAACTAAAAACTGTGACGTATGATGTTGTGTATTATGTCAGTCATAGATGTCAGTTTATGTTATCGAAATCTATTGTATTTGGACAATTTCTTTTTACTTTTTAAATTTTAATTTTGAACTTTTGAAGACAATTTTAATCTTGTTTTGACTAAAATGTCTGTATCATATGGTACAAGTATTGTGCAGTGCCAATGTGTAAAAGTTCCACCGTGAAAGCCCCTGATAAAAAGTTCATCACAATCCCCAGGGATGTAACAAAAAAAAAAAATGGTTCAGTCATGAGGAGAGATGTACCTTCGTCAGAGAAGACTACAGGATATTGCTGTACTGGTCATTTTGATGTAAGTACAAGTAGTAACCTATACAAGTAGTATGGTATTAAAATTAGTGTAGGTACCTTTAGACGGTCAGATCAGTATTCCGTTCAATCTCAGTTTCAGTCGAACTGTCAGTTATATGTATGTATAAATACCAAAAACTGTAAGAAAAACTGAAACTTACCATTTTTTTAAAGTAACTTATGCACGTTTTTATCTTCCACAAGCTTACATAAAATTCCGTTGAAGGAATAGATATTTTCACTGTTCCCCATTTTAACCTACCTACTTCGTCAAGATAATAATAATAATAATTCATGCCTTAGCATCCCCCAACAGGATAGATTAAAGGGATTAAAGTGTTGAATATAACCGTTGATTGAAGGAATACATAAAGATGCGCTACCTATAACAGTTGACAGAAATTTCAGATCCTATATAATGCCAAATGCAAATCTCCATTTTATGGGATAAATTTCTGTCAACTGTCATAGGTAGCGCATCTTTATGTATTCCTTCAATCAACGATATAACCTACAAATTAGACCGGTAACGTTTAATGAGTTTCTACGTCACGCAGCGTTTTGGTCACGTGGCTTCCTCGGACATCTTTCAAATCAAAAAATCTCGAAAACCACAAGTCCGTTTCATTTACCGGCGATCTCAATCCTTTATTAAATGTTTAATTCCTGTTAACTTTTGAGAAATCTAGGTTGTCTATTCGATAATGTAAACAGTTTAGGGTATCGGTTATTTCCCAATTTATCTCCGCGTTTGATCGGTCGAAAGAATGTTTATCTAAAACGTTTTTATTTTAGTACTCCATACACTACGGGCAAAGGCATTAGAAAATGTTGCCAAGCGTACATTTACTTAAACCAAAATAGGACATTATTTCTCAGAATAATGTAAAGTGTACTTCGCTGGATCTCTTGGTGCAGAAGTAGAACACTAAACAATTTAACCCACTGAACACCAAACAAGTTTTAACTAAAAACACCGACGCGTTTCAACAGCAATGCGGTCATTATCAAGGCGATAATAAAACTGAGTTTTATTATCGCCTTGATAAATTTCATTCCCTAACGCTTCTCGTGAAGTTTCAATTTGGATGATATATGTTACGTATACCTGTAATATCGAAACCGAAGGTTAGGTAATTTATAAAAGTGATCTCAAAAGATATTCAAGTTTTAACAATCTCGGAAAGCCGGGGGTACTAGGTCTCAACCATAACAGAATTTAATAACACATCTTGTATTTACCTATTAATTGGATGTTGTATACTGCACTCTCCTTGGCGAAGTATATTGTATCTGGTGTTATCGCCTTGAAAATATTAAACATTTCTTGTACTGCTTCAATTTGTATGGGATAATGCGATATGAAAATAAAGTGTCACTGGTTTATGTCAAAACTAGTATGTCAGCTCTTGTCAATTTAATAGAAACGATAGTTTCAACCTTAAGCGGTATTTAACACTCCTATTTAAGGGTTAAACTAAACCACGTCCAACATAATCCTTCATACATACATACATAATCAAAGACCTCTTATACCCGAAGCTGTCCAGGTGTAAAGTTCTCTTTCCACAGATTCAACAAATTCACGCCACTCTTTCCTGTTTCTGGCCTTCGCCTCGTTCCATGTTTTTCCTCTTTTTTTCAGAAATTCAGCCGTACTGCTGTTGCACGTTTTTCTGGGTCGTCCTCTCCGATTTTTCCCGATTTTCCTTACCCCCCAGACCCGCTTCACCTGTCTAGTTTCATACATTCTGATCAAGTGTCCCCACCATTTCAGTTTCTTTTCTTCTACTTCAGTTATTAATGATTTTGTTGTCAGCATCTGTCTAATGTCACTGGATTGTAGTCGTTTTGTTTGTCTTTCAAGAAGTATCCAATTTTCTGCTCCATAGGTTATAACTTGTAAGTATACTGCTTGATACACCGTCATTTTTGTTCTTGTTGTTATCTCTTTTTTATTCAAAAAGTTTTTGTAGAGTGCATAATCCTTCAACTTATATTATATCACAAAAATTACCATATTCTACTAATACTGTTTTTTTGCGACACAACATACAAAATCAGAATGACAATATAATGTCATAATGACACTCAATTTCGCGCTTTTCATATTTCAAATTTCAAAAAGCATTGCCAGCGACACCTGGTGAAATGTGTGAGTACCAAAACTTTGACGACAGTACACGGGACCTTCTGCCGTATCTATAGTACGTTAATATTATATTATCTATGATATCAACTGAAAATCCTCGCAGAAATGTCAAAACACTAGCGAAACATAACCTAGAAATAACACTTTTTAGAACGATTGTTAGGTATCTTAGACTGATCTCCGCAAGAAACGGGGGTCCGTTTTGGACTCAGTAAAACCTGTACTTTGCGTTAAATTGCTTATAAATTGCCAATTCAGTGGTCGACATTCGGAAGTTTAGCCAATGGATTTACTTCAAGTACAACGTTTGGTTAAAATTATTCCTCCAATTCCCATGAAGCTAAAATACACTTCACATAATGCATTATTAAATATGTACTTTTATTACTGCAAATGTCCACGCCTTAACTATAAAAAACTTACATATATGTATCTAATTCTTGTAAAATGGTGCACGCAGATAAAAATGCACGCATAAACGCTTCATATACACATATAATCTCGAACGCAGCTGCTCGAAATGTGCAATTCAGCTATTTCACAAATAGGGAAGTTATTCAGATCAAATACGTATTTTACAACAAATATAGTCTAGATTGTATTAAACGCATTTACTTATTCCAAGAAAATGTGTTTGAATAAAAACAGAAATATTCTAGCATTAAAAATATTAGGGTAAAACAGTATATTTTCTTAATTCAAGAACATTTTTCTCTGTGTGCAAACTGGACATATTTCGCTTTGAAAACAACACATTGTAGGCATGTTGCGTTTTGATAGTGAAACACAAAGTTTCCGTCTACTTTTAAAGTTTTAAATAGGATTTGTTGCGTTTTGACAAGAACTGATTAAATTATATTGCAGACCACCTTTTAATACACGTAACGCCATCTCTAACTCTAACGTTGAAAACATGGACTTGTTCACTTTTGAAAACGAGCTCCTCAAATATAATTCGCACTTTGACATGCTTTCTGCACTTAATGAAAGCTAACTAGTAAATTATACTTGTAGTTGTTTTATAAAAACTACGATATACATATATTAGCTCAAAGTCGGCTATAAAGTTTTCGCTTGCCTTGACATTAAAAAGTTAATTGTGCTAAGTTGCGTGATACTAACGCGACACAATTAACTTGCTAAGTAGCGGTAAAAGTGTAAAATAATAACAACTAGCCAACATTCATTTCCCGTTTGTTTGACTGATTAATTTTTGCTATTATATTCATTTACTCTTTTTAAGGTTTATTTACCGTCGCTTTTAAAATAATCTCCTCGTATATTGATTTACTTGAATACGTTTCTTACTACATAATATTATTGTGATGAATAATAAATTAAATAATTTGTTTTGGATAAATCAATTAATTTGTAGATTCGTATAAAATGATATTTAATACCACTTGTAGAACCACTTCAGATTGTGTAACCTTTCAACATTTCAAATTACGTTTGTGTATAACTTGTGTAGACTCAGCTCGTTACAGCCACGTATTGCTTTATTATTGTTAATCGAGAACAGCAAAAAATATAAAAATATTTTTCCAAAATGACGAAAAAACCATTAAATAGCCTCCTTCGCTTCATCAATAGAAACGGCAATTGTCTTCCCGTGTTTTTGATTTGCTTCAATGTGAGCTTTTCTATGGGATAAATGAAAACACGAGTTTGTAACTTACTCCCT
>CM043016.1:60447563-60687869 GCA_023690525.1 Holotrichia oblita | reverse complement strand
TAACATTGAGCACATTAAGTTCTTTAATTATTCTATAAATTAATTAATACGATTAGTGGTATAATGGGCGTTTAAACGAAGAAGACGTGTACACAAAACAATCAATATTGTATTTATTTATAGATATTCAGATTTTAATCATTAGGTAACGAAAAAAGACAGAATTAGTATTGTAAATGGATTATGTAGGAGGAGGAGCGAAGGCGTACATTTAGTCGAAGTATAAGTACAGAAGTAAACTTTGTACGTGAAATTACAGCCTTACTTGCTACTTGAATACCAACAGAAAATATCACTCGATTAAATGCCAATAAATTTAAGTGGTACAATCTACTCAATCAATAATTCCTTTTATAAAGTATAGGTTAGAAAAGTGCGTGTTAATAATATATCAAATCGTTATTGTTTTTAACTATGATAATTACAATACATATATGTGTAGAAAAATTATAAATTGATATTTGATGTAATATTTTCTTATAACACTGAAATATAGGGTGCGTCAACAAAATATATTTTTATGTTAAAGAAAACTGTTCTGTCGAAACATCTCGCTTTGAACTACGGCAGAAGAAAAGAAGTTCTATAATTACAGAAGGCTGTACCTCGATGAGAGTACCAAACAATGCAGTAGAATAGCTGCAAAGGAAGCTCATATCAAAAGAAGTGACGAGAACAATGTAACTAAAGATGGTAACGACTAAATTATAATAAAAGTGTGCTACCTTTTCCAGGGAATAGAGTGACAGCTTTTTGGTATTAATACCTTAAGAAAAATGTTTCTATAACAGAACTTTATCAAAAACTAAGAAATTGAAAAAGTACAAAGGCAAAATCATTAGCTCCGTAAAAGCGCAGTTCTAAAACTAGGAAGAATTTGATTATTAATTCCTAGAAAACAAAACTAAAAATATATATTAATTTAGTTAAGGCAACTTCTTCTGCTTTAACTAATTTGAATGATTTACAAAGATGAGAGATCAATGATTTTTCTTGCCAATTCTAGTGTGCCGAATTTCTGAGACGTCATCGTTAAAAAGGTCTGGATTTTGCATAATTATTAAACAAGTTAGGCAAACTTGAGCATAATAAAGAGTTTAATTGGAGTATCGATTGCAAATCGATTGTAAATAAAATCCATCGATGCAGTCGATGATTTTATTTATCTTGTCGTATAGAATTTAACTGTTTTGAAGATTTTGGATACGCTAGATATACCTATTGCTCAACTTATTAACTGGATTAATTTCATTCTAATAAGTACACCTTTGGCGTTCGCAATAATGAAAGTAATATCAGCACATTGTCGATACATAAATGCTGGCATTATTAAATCAAATAGAAAGTCCAAGAGTACACGTCAAAAAGACTTCAATGACCTTGATTGAATGAAATAACAGGACGCAATATGTGTACCTACATCTCCTTAATGATTGGAAATTGGTCCTTATTGTTACATTAGTTTTATTGGACTTGTGTTTATTTTCATCTATTAAACTACTAAAAAACATAATGAAATTCTGGAAGGAAATTTTGGGAGAATGTAGTATGATATAGTGAATAAAGAACAGACAAAATGTATGACAGTATGGTATCAATAAGAGATGACAATACGAAATTGTACGGAACTGATAGCAAAAAAGGATCATCATGGCAAATGAAATAATATTATGCAAAACGAATTATAGACGAAACACAAGGAACTGAATATACGGCAGCAAATTACCACAAATATTCCATTCATGTATTGCATATTGAAGCTTTTCCAATACAAATTTAAAGTCTTTTTTTTCATACTAGCAGAGTGAGACACATTTGCTGATGGGCAATTATTGTCGTTATTCAGAAGCACATGTTTTAAACTAACCTTAGAAGAATCAATAAACAATAATAAGCATCATTTTATTGGGTTATGCTTAATTTCAGATGTCTCTATAAAAGCAGAAATGTCATTACAAAACACTAAGCTATTTGTTTCAGAAAAAAAATCTTTAAATGGAGAATAAAGATACATACAGGGTGACAGCCGGGGACCGAACATTTTTGGAATATATAATGTCCAGCTAACTGCGCTGAGGATTCATCTCGAAACACCATCATCAGGTGTGCGAATAATTTGAGAAGAATTGGCAACATAATGAAAAAATGTCATCAGGCCCACAACGTATGGTAAAAACCCCCGAAAACATAGAGATGGTGAGGCTGGCGATCAATAGGAGGTCTGCCCGAAAACATGCAATTGAATTGAATATGAATCTGGAATCGATTAGAAAAATTTTGAATAAGGATTTAAAATTTGACTCATACAAAATACAGATTGTTCCGAAACCAACTGAGAGAGACTTTGAAGCTCGTGAGGATTTCGCTGCGAGAATGCAAGTGATTACCGAAGAAAATGTAGACCTACAACTTTTAATGAGCGAGGAAGCTCATTTTTCCTTGAATGGGACAGTTAATATACAGAACTTCAGGTACAGCGTTCCTAAAAATCCATGAAATATCCATGAACGACCACTGCATTTGATAAGGTCACAGTATGGTGCGACATTGGCCCTGTTGGCATTATTGGTCGCTATTTTTGTGAAGAGGATGGATGCACAGTCACTGTTAATTATAACAGTTACTAGAACTACGCAGAAAAGGAATAAATCCACAGAATGTGTGGTTTCAGCGAGACAGAGCCACTGCACATACTGCCAACGCATCAATGAACATTGTCCGCAACATGTTCCCAGAAAAATTTATTTCAGGTTTTGAAGAAGTGCTCGGGGGCCACGGCACATCTCTTCAGACCAGTCAATTTGTGACTTATTTGAAAGGTGGTGTATATCTATACAAACCTGTAATTTGGGCGACATGAAGAATGTCAGAAAATCATGATCATCATATTGATCAAACAATATTGGAGCGTGTGATATATGATTACAGGCAGAGGGCTGCATCCAAAGCGATGGCCACCATTTCAATGACATTATATTCCATAATTGATACACTTCTTAAATGGTATTGTGTAAACTTCATTTTGGTATCGATAAATCTCTATTATCTTGAAGATGCTCTGTGTAATACTTATTTCAAAATCGTCCGATTCTCGGTTGTCACCCTGTACATACATATCTTCCGACTCTTTTTAAAGAAGGTTGCATTCTTGAAGTTAAGAATAGAGCACTTTAGACTAGTTTTTTGGATAACTTCGTTAAGATTATCATGCGTCAGTAAGTCAGAAGAAGAACTAGGTTCGAAAATGGTCTCTTTTGTTCTTTACCTATTTCAGAGTCTGAGCTTTCTTCATCTAATGTTACATGCTCTAGAGGTTCGAGTGTAGGCAATGTTTCTCTGTGTGAAACTGGTCTAATTGCAGATTAGGATACACCACTGTATGGTTTGATTTTGACGTAACGCCTTTAATGCTTATTAAGCAGAAGTAAGAGCCAGAGGAGTGTTCTTTAGGCTTCCGCTTAACATTTTTTACTAATGAAGTAAGGTATCGCGTTTGGGGCTTGCGCGTCACTTCACCACATACATATATAACAAAAGTTGTTAAGTTGGTTTAAATAAACTCCATGTAAAGAATGACTAATTAAAAGAAAAAATTTGTAGGTATATAATACACAATAATTCAGATATACATATAAAGCACCTATAATGAAATTTTTTGTACGTTTGTGTATGTTTATACATGTATTGATAAGCTCAGCACTAGCAACGGTAGTATTTGAGTTAGCTCTTTTGATTCTATCATATTTACAATGCTCTATAGGAGCTTCTATTTGTCAATCGAGAAATGGAGGAAGAAAAGTTAAAAATATTTCGAAAAGTGGAGTGGAGAAATTTCGACTACATATTTGAAAACACTATATAAAAAGAAATATTTCATCGTCATTGCATATGTCTAATTTTTAAGGTATAAAACTGTATAAATTATGTTTCATCGTTTGTTCAGATTTGTGTGGCATCGGTATACATTTTCATCAACTATAAATCA
This sequence comes from Holotrichia oblita, assembly GCA_023690525.1. Taxonomy (NCBI): domain Eukaryota; kingdom Metazoa; phylum Arthropoda; class Insecta; order Coleoptera; family Scarabaeidae; genus Holotrichia; species Holotrichia oblita. The sequence goes on along the minus strand of CM043016.1, from coordinate 60,683,884 downwards.
GGCGTTATTGATCGTAAAGTGACTGAAAATTATTTATGAGCTTTATGGAGCTAAAACCCTAATTCACTACTATCAGTAAAGTTATTTCAAATATTTTCTATGGTATTGACGTAGCAATATTGATTGCAAAATGAAACGTTGCGAAAGGTCATGGTTGGACGTAAAATTAACATTTATATTTCCATTAAAAAACAAAAAGCTAATCCTAGTTATTTGGGAAAAGGAAACCTTCGGATTAACGTTTCTCGGTTTAGGGATTATGACCGCTTGGCAATTTGGTTACGTGCAATTTCAGATTATTCTTTGAATTCCACAAATTTGATGCCTTTCTGACACTCCGCACACTCGATCGTCATGACTACATACTTCAATATGTTTATCAAAGATATATTTCACATTAGAATAGAAAAAAATATGAATTCACGTTCCAAAGTTTAATCCATAACTCTGTTAACATTGACTATGAGTTTTTAACTGATTTATTTTCTTTGATTCTTGCGCATTTTCTACATGACAAGGATGAATGGTGTTAGCGCCGGATCAAACAAATAAACGAGATGCTTTCCGATAAAATGTTTCCGCGTGATCTTCTTAACGACTTTGCTTGACACTTCTTTTTCTCGTTCGAAGATAAGACAGACGCGGTTGCCAACCGTTCATAAATAATTGTCTGATGGTTTGGACGAAAGAAGTTCGATAGAGTGTGACAATTTTGCGTCGGGCAAACGAAAAAAAGAATCAATCGATGCAGGGTGACGGAGACATAGATAATTCTGTCCTTAATTTGTGCTTAAATGTTGTAAGGGGTTGGGGGACGATTTGATTAAATTTGTATTTATACATACTATATGTATATTTTCCTACGTTTCTAGATATGTATATCTATTTCTAGGTATATAATATTACTTTATTCTGCGATAGTATTAGGTATACCTGAATAGATAACTTTATTTTTATCGTTCGAAATATATGAAATTTATCTAGAAATCATCGCAGGTGGAAGAGTCAATAGAACGTATTAAACTGTTAAAGTATGCATGGCACATTACTAAAATTTGAATCAATAGTCCATCACGCTGGAACTGTACGTGTTCAATAGTCAACTATCTCTAATATTGTTGTAGGTTGTGTAGGTCAGGACTAAATGATGTATGATCTTTTGTCGTTGTAGTAACGGTTTGACAAACTTCTGAAATACAATAAATCTAAACTCGAGTCTGTCAAGCTATCGCTTGGTGCAAGCGCTCTCACTGCCAACTAGCTAAGTAATAGAAAAAAAGTGAAGTTAAACAGAAACATATTCTTAATCAAGTACCAATTAGTTGGATGAATTAGTTTGGAAAACTCACGACATATCGGGCGATATCTTAGTTAGTTTCAACGTAGAGCTTCTCTTCACGAATGTACCAGTAGACAAAGTACTAGAAATCATCAAACAGTTAGTACCAGAAGAATTACGAGAAGACCTAATAGAATTGGCAAGACGTTGCCTGATATCGACATATTTATTATAGAATGGAAACTTTTATGAGCAGAAGAGTAGTACAGCAAAGGGATTGCTGGTCATCGCCAACATATTCATGGAAGTTTTCGAGCAATAAGTTATTGAATCTAGCAATTTAAAATCGAAGTGCTGGTATAAATATGTTGATAATAGTTTGCTATATGGCAGCATGGACGAGAGATATTGAGCGAACTTCTGCAATATCTGAAAAGGCAACACACCAACGTTAACTTCACCATGGATTGGGTGGAATTGAGAATAATGGCATCTTAGCTTTTCTCGACGTATTAGTGAAACAACAACAAGATATCCCACACACCGTATATCGTAAGAAAACGCATACTGACCGATATCTACACACTACGTCCCATCATCACCTGCAACGAAAAGATTTATTATCAACACGTTACTAAGTAGAGCAGAGAAGATAAGCGATAAGGAATACAGACGATTAGAGGTTCAACATGTACACAACGCATTACAACAAAGACGCAAAGAGAAGAAGAAGGAGGATTGAAGTTAACAAGTATCAAGTGTCAGTCAAGTGTTAAATAAAATATTTCGTCCTTCGTAATATAGACGGTTAGTTACTTGCTATCCGTTTTGAACTAAATTATAACCGAATGGGAACAATCATTCATGGATTTTAGCTAGCGTTATACATTAAATTAAAGAAAGAAATCAATAAACAAAATAATGAGTTGATCAATTATTATCTGTAGTTTAAAGGTACCTTACCATTAAAATTTAAAATATAGTATTTGTACAAAAATATTAACTGTTCATTATCCGTATATTGAGCTCACAGCTATCATTAAATTACACGTAAACTTAATATGAAATACAAAATAAAATTTTGTAAAAATAACTGTCTAATTATGAAACATGAAATTCACGAGGGAATTTTTATTTATCAATAGTATATCCGATTATAATATAAAAGATCTTAAAAGCTAGCGGTTGGTTAAATTTGCAACCTGAAGTTGTTGAACAGATGTAGAGGCACCTGGTAGGTAATTACTTCAATCGGTAAGACCGTAACAGCAACCTTTTAACGGCAACCATTAATTTTATGAATCCTTATAAAACTTAGTTCTACATCTCCTGAAATATTAATCGGATTTACAAATACATATACAGGAACACAATATTATAAGATCTGGTTTAAAAAGCTCTCCTAAAGAATTTCCTACTTCCGGAAGTTTGACATAACAATTCTGTAAATAAAAACTAAATCCTATAGTTGGAATTAGTTCTGTATTTAAATCTTCAATTCGAATTAATATTGTAGTCTGCAAAGAAAACCTCTTTTACAAAACTACATATTTCTATAAAAAGATATTTGATTAGAAAAATCATCCACTAAAGTATTTTCATTAACAAACCTCAAGGTTTGACTTTAGAGTTACCAAAGTTCAGGTGGCCATGTGGGAATTGTAAACTATAAATAAATTCCAGAATACAGGCTAATAATTAAATTTTGTATACCATGTCTGGCAAAAATGTTCATATGTTCTACAACAGAATGACTTTACATGTCATCTTCCATTTTTTTGCTTTACAAGTTTGTCATCTCTAGTTAAAATAGTACCTATATGATCTTGTTCTTTAACGACTAAATTACTATTTACTGATAATTGATTCTTAAACGTTCTCACCGGTATCTGGTAGATCATTATTGCTGCTTGGCTATTCTTTTAAAATAACATGTATCAGTAACTGGCGCATTTATCATAATTTGTTTCAAATTACCGAAAGCCATCTTATGTTCCCAGTTGCCATCTGTTGTCCAAATAAATTTTACGTTCTATTTTAATAAATTTCTTAACGCTTCTTAATAAATTTACTCACATCTGTTAACATAGAAAGTTTGTGCGTATTTTGTTTGGAGCTAAGTTTTGGTAAATTGGTAATGGCTTCAATTTTTGATTGATTTGCATGTATTTACTTTTTGGGCAGGTTTCCATATTTTAAGTTAAAAATAATATTATTTCTTTTTGCAGCCTTTAAGACAAGTTCAATATGGTCAATTCTGTTCTTACCCATGAAAAATGTCTTAAAATCACGATTGAAATCCTTCCAGCACCGACTTAATTCCATAAGGAAATCTCTAATTGTCTAAAGGTGGTGCCGAAAGCATACAAATCTCAATGACTTGAATTTAATGAATTTTGGTAACATTCTTGTGCTGCATCTATTGCACTAAAGACAGTAGCGTGCGCCATGTTTGCAATGATTTGTTTTAAGGTAGGTAGTTGGCAATATTCCAGTTTTATAACTCAATTCATATCTAGAGGATTTAGGCAAATACACAAGAGTATTTAACCACTTATTTAGGACTAAAGTAGTTAGAGTATTAGATTCCAGTTCCCTAAATTCACCAATTAATTTATTATCATTTACAAATGGTTAATGCAATGACGACTTTCTTAATGTTATTTAAATTAATTTATGACAGTAAGCCTAAATTGCTTTCTCTAAAAGTGTTTTTGAGACTATATACATAAAGAATACTAAATTGTAACATGTACCATTCCTATAACGTGGTAATTTACATGTTTCTATTGCTTGAAGGGAGTCCCTTGTATATCATTTTAATTGTATGTTGGTATTACTAATTTTACACTTTGGCTTTTTGCAGCCTATTATATAATCTTCGTGGTACGTATGTACATACATAATACCTGAATCTATCTTAAATTTCAATTTGTTACAATAAATCTTTCAGTAAGTTTTTCATTCACTTTCAACATTATTTGGTTGAATCAACTAAGAAAACGTTGTTCCATTAAAAATATTATATATTGAAATGGTAGTGTACCCAAACCTTTTTTGTCCCGTGTATCACATGCCTTTTTCGTATTGGATTATTAAAAATTCATCAATCTCAAATGTGCTTTTGACAGCTAACATGGCGCTACTCACTTTGATAAGTGTAGATATGGAGTGGAAAAGTAAAAAAAAAGTATGTTGAGATTTATATATTTATTAATTTATGCGACACAAAATGCAAATTTAGTAAAATTATATATAAAATAACAACACGTGATATAAATACGGGATTTTTAAGGAATGAGTCTGATACTTTAAAAGCGAATGTTCCATATTTGACTTCAAATATACTTAACCCTCATCTGCATGACCTACTGAAATGAACGATATAACATAAAGTGGGTCCGATGGACCCGCACTTGCTAAGTGAGGATTCTAGTGATTTTTTCAAATCTAATCGCATATGAGGACTTGATTCTATATAACAAATAACTCTGATGTATGTGCAAAACTTCTTATTTAAGAAAACTTTACAAAAACATCTATGAGTAACTTATACTGCAGGTTCCTTACATTTGACGTATGTTACAGTTTCTTCGCTGTGTTCGCCACAAATATGCTTCGAGCATTTAAAACAAACTGTTTTAGTCTTTCTATGGATTACAGAAGGGCACATGTAACATCTTCTTTTTGTCACATCTTCCTTATTTTGGTCTCCTGGTATGACACTGCTTTTAACTGCATAACCACAAGACTCGATCGCTCTTTTCGATCTTATGAGTTCCTGTCGACATTAGGGGTTCCTCAGGGGTCCTCAGCTTGGGTCTCCTACTGTACATAAACGATTTATTGAGAGGACTTGATTGTCCTGCACTGGCATATGCTGATGATGTAAAAATGTATACGACCATCACCAACCGAGAGGATATTGCCCTACTTCAGAAAAATATTGACTGGATTGTAAAGATAACAAACTGAAGTTGAACTTTGGCAAGTGTAGAAGTGTGACTTTTACTTGTAGAACAAATCCTTCTAGGGTACATAATCAACGGCGAAATCTTATCGACTACTGAATTGTTCAAGGATCTTGGCGTGCTATTTGATAGCCGACTTAGCTTTGTTCAGCAGATTGAACACTTTGGTTGACAGAATCTAAGCGACTTGGTTTTATTATGCGGAACAGTAAATCCTTCAGTGATACGAACATGATGAACCGTTTGCCATCTAGCGCACTTCATTCTCGTTCTTGTCCGACGGTGATGGAATGGAGTCAAATTTTAAATAATCAACTGTCTATATTTCTTTTAAGATTTGCCCATGTTTATTATGATTTTTGAACAAACATTAAAAATTGATTTCCGATGTGAAACTCTATTTTGATTTAGATACTTACTACGTACTCTTTAGATACCTTTTGTATGTAGACAGAGAGGAATCATGTATCATAGAAATTTGTTTTTAAAGGTAGAGAAGTATATATACCGATTGCTAAAACGTTGGAAAAAACTGTTAAGGGATACTCGTTTAATTGACTGTCCATACTTTCTGTGTCGCGTTGTTGATACATTATTATTATTATTAGTTGCTATTGTCACAGTATTGTGGTGAAATTCAAATACAGGGTGCGGCAAAAAGATCTGAAGGTTTTAAAGTAAAAACAACATAAAAATGAAAATTGATAAAAATTGTTTTATTGCTTATTACAGAAGGGAGTAAATTAATGAAAATGATATTAAAACAATCGATTCCGTCCGTTGAAGATCTGAAGATAACGTCCTTTAAATGATGTCCTTCTTCGAACAAGCATTCTTCCAGTCTTGTACTGAAGTTGGCGAACACCTTCTCTAATAATGCAGGAGACAGGTTGGTGATTTCTTGCCTTATGGCTTCTTTCAGTTCGAACAGTGTGTGGGGTCTGTTTGTACAAATTCTTGCTTTAAGGAATCCCCACAAGAAAAAAATCACAAATTCTAAGGTATGGGGCGTGCGCTGTGCCCTAAACGCGAGATGACTCGGCCTCGAAACTTGCTTCTCAAAACGTCAATCACTTCATTGGCTGTATGGGCAGTTGCCCCATCCTGCTGGAACCACAGACTCCTGCGCACTAAACGATTTCTTTGAAATTCAGGGATTAGGAAGTTTTTCAACATTAACAGATAACGGTGGGAATTGATCGTAACGGTTTAACCATCCTCTTCAAAGAAGTATGGTCCAATGACACAACTTTTCTTTACACCACGCCACACACTAATTTTATCACTATGCAGAGGACGTTCATGCACTTCTTGAGGATTTGTAGCTGACCAATAACAAAGGTTCTGTTTGTTGACGCAACCGTCAAGATGGAAATGTACCTCGTCGCTCATCATCAAAATTTGTTCGTCAGTCCTCGAGTCAATCATTTGCTCTGCAAATGTTATCCGGTTCGCATAGTCGTTAGAGTTTAACTTCTGAGCAATCGCCATTTTATATAAGTGGTAATGCAGATCGAAACGCAATATTCATCGTACCGAGCAGTCAGACATGTGTTGCAACTTGTTTACGGGCCGACTGCCGAGGAATTATTTCCATGCTTCTTTTAGTGGAGTCATCTTGCGTTTAGTAGACATTGCATGGCCAGCTCGCTCTCCAGACCTTAGCATTTGTGATTTTTTTCTTGTGAAGATTCTTTAAAGCAAGAGCTTATACAAATAGACTCCACACACTGTTTGAACTGAAAGATGCCATAAGCCAAGAAATCGCTAACCTAGCTACTACATTATTAGAGGTGTTCGACAACTTCAGTGCAAGACTGGAAGAATGCTTGCTCGAAGAAGGACATTTAAAGGACGTTACCTTCAGATCTTAAACGGACGAAATCGGTTGTTTTGATATCATTTTCATTAACTTACATGTACACCCTTCTGTAATAAGCAATGAAACAATTTTTATCACTTTTTATTTTTATGTTGTTTTTACTTTAAAACCGTCAGATTTTTTTGCCGCACCTTGTACAAGAGGTAAGAAATTTGTCAAATTGCAATACCTATATAGAAACAAATTTGCTACTCTTCTTTTTAACCTTTTAAAATCACGATTTTCAGAGCTGAATTTCATTTACGTAATGTAACAGTTGTTAACATACTCGTATTATAACAAAAATAGTATGATTTAGATTTGAGTAAAAATGAAACATTAATTTTCATCGATTTGGAAATGTCAACGGAATGAATTATTTATCGACTGCGTAAATGCGGGAAACACCCATCAGGTGATTCCAACAGTGTGAATAATTGCAAGATAATTACGAGCGTTATTTACCGACTGCACAGGCTGATGGAAACAAATTTCGTCTGCGATGCTTTTAAATTTAATATGTAATATTAAACATGGTAGCTACATGCAAATCGACCATTTATTTTAAAAAATTACAAGCGATAAATGTTTTTAATTTTGGTGGGATGATTTTACCAAATTTAATAATACTTTTGTTTTTAAATTAATTTTTTTTTGTGGTGGGTGCTTAGTTGCAGTGACTCCGTAAGCTGTATCGCTTGTCCGGCTACCACTGCAACTCTCGCGGTGTAGTTTTGTGTGTGTATGTTGTGTTCAATTGGCTTTGTGACAGCATCATATCGCCTTTTATGATGCCGCGCTGTTAATCACTTTGCTCCCAACAGCGAATGGCAAGTCGATCCGGGATTAAACTCTCTGAAAAAATGTCACCGTCCCTCCAGAGAATTGAACCCCGGCGCCAACAACAGTCAGCCGCCTAACCACTGCGGCCACCGACCCGTTAATCTGTCTTATATCAGAATTATGGAATATTTAATCTTTAACCTGAATTAATACACTGATATAATACGATCAGTTGACTTTGTTAGTGATTGTTGAAATAAGAGATGAAACGAAATTATTTAGCAACGTAATAAAAAAAATCGTCCTCTCACAACGATAGTCAGCCGCCTAACCACTGCGGCCATCGACCCGTTATAAATTAACCCGACCCGTTAATAATTATTGTATTTATTTTGTGTATTTCATAATTTGCCTCAATTTCTGAGTCTTCTGAAGCCATGGCGTCATGTGCGTCGGTGCTGTTCATTAAGATGAGAGTAAATGAAATGTGCGAAACACTGTAAATGTACAACTGTGAACTCATGGATCGAATGCACCATCTACGTCAGCGGCTCGATAGATAATAAATATGACTCTGTATAGAGCTGGATTTAAGTTCATTATTATTGCATCGACGTAAAGGGCTTCTACGTTACGAGAATTGATGCTCTTCTCGCCGCTATTTCACCGGCGAATGGGAACCGAACGCTCGGAGGTGTTGAAAATTTAATTCCGTCATTCATCCCCCGTGATTCCGATGAAGTTTTAAACGAGAGTGAATGGAGAAAACTTGTCAGTATCAGCCGTTATGTAGTCTTCCCGTCTAAGCTTCATTTTCGCGAGCAATATGTGGAAATGTCGTCCGTGCAAAATTTTTGTTAGCGATGGAATATGCAGAGGCGGCAATACGTTGCTGTTAGAGACATTCGTGTGCCTTAAAATAGTATCATTGTAATTGCTAGCTGTTCGTAGAAAATCAATTTTGAAACGCACGTTTTCGATTATTACAATAGCAGGGAGTTTCGCTGACAAGGATATATAAATGCCATAAATAAAATTTCGGTAATAAATTAATAAGATTGAATGTTGCAACGTGGTAAACAAAAAGTATTTTATTAATTAATAAAGTTTGTACGACGCGGCGGTACATTAATATAAGGCGTAGAATTATATCTCAGGTGTCACAGTATAATTGCTGCGCCCTTATACAGGGTGTTAGAAAGAAGTAGGTCAATTCGTTAACCATATTCTGTTTGGGCTAAAACAATGGAATTTTTCTTATGTAATTTTCTATTTAATTAAAAAAATAGAACATGTGGTCTCTTCTTATAATTTTTTTGACGAACGCCTATGGACTTGACACCCATTTTTTTGTAATAAACTGATAATTTATCTTTCTTGCAGTCTTTGATTGATTAAAAAGGATTGTAATAATGTAATGCAGGCATGTGAAAATTTGATTAATAATTCGTCTGACGACGCACTGATTTTTTTTTAGCGACGAGGCGCATTTCTGTTTTTTCGGTTGAGTTAATGAACAGAATATGCATTATTGGAGTTATGTCCACCCTAGTCTGATTTAAGAAAGACCTCTACATAGTGACAGGGTAACAGTTTAGTGTGCAGTTAGCACATTGGACTCTACATTTTTGAGGAACATGAACGTGTTGTTACTATCATTTCCAAACGGTATGTGGGCATGAGTCAAGATTTTTCGTACCACATCTCGAACAGATGGATATGGGACATGTTTGGCTCCAAAAGAATGGCGCCACAGCCCACACAGCCCATAATTCAATGGCTGTTCCGTGGAAAATGTTCCCCGACCGCTTGGTCCGCGCTTGGGATTTAATTCCGTGTGACTATTTTCTCTGGGATTACCTCAAAGCTAAGATGTACAAACATCGCCTTAACAGCATACAAGCCTCAAACGAAATAATATATCTGGAAATAGATCGCATACCGGGAGAGATGCTTGAGAGGGTGGTGCGAAACTTCAATAACCCGCTACGATAGTGTACTGATGATGAAGGCCATAATTTGCAAGATATTTTGTTTAAAACCTATCGAAATAAATTTCCAATATTGATTTTTTAAAGTATAACTTCAAATCGAGAGAAGAGAATTTTAAAGCCAGAACTATTTTTTTTTCTTCCCTCCTAAACCCGTCCGACCTATGGACACCGGTAGGCACCGTAGCCATCATGCTTATTGTACCACATATGTATGTTCAAGTCACCCACTCTAGCACGGTAGTCCCCTCCACTAATCTGTACAGGTCCCTAACCGAGTGGGTAAGATATATCACCGGATCTCCTTTCGTTCTCCCAAATAGATTTTGCCTTCTGCGATCTAGTGCCTCGTAGTCGCGTAATATGTGATCGGCTGTCTCCGGTTCTATTTCATAAAGTCTAGACTTTGTGTCCCTTTGTAAGCATTCTGATTTTGTAAAGGTTTCCAAGTCAACCAAACCTTGTTCCGGTTCGACAGTTCCACCAATTCGTCGAGGCATTCCGTTACCAGCCTAGACGACACGTTCCGGTTTAGTAACGCCTTCAGTGCCGCTTGGCTATCAGACATCATGTGAATTGGTCTATTGGTCACCGCTTTCACATTCATTGTGTGTGCGCACTGGAGAATGCCATATACTTCCGCCTGAAACACAGAAGCATACTCCCCCAATCCGTAACTTTGGCCCTCATTCTGAGAGCATATCCCTGCACCGGTACCATTAGCCGTCTTAGATCCGTCCGTGTACTAGACTAAGTCTTGCTTTTTGATTCCAAGTGCATACTGGCAGCCTCCTCCCGTCCGCCCGCTATAGACACAGTGAAGGAATTCCCATACCTATGCCTTACCGGTGTGTGGTCGGTCCGCATTTCCAAAACGCCCTTTCCCACATGCTCAGTTATCGACATGTGTTTTGTATTGTATGCTGTTTGCGTCCATCCTTGCCGCCCCCTGTACAACCAGGTGCAACGGTGGCAAGTCCAAAAGTGTCTCCATGGCTGCAGTCGGTGTCGACCGCATTGCTCCCGTTATTCCTAGGCAGGCAAGTCTTTGCACTTTGCTCAGCCTCTGAATGGCGTTTCTTTGATGCGTCTTTGTCCACCATACCAAAGCTGCATACGTCATTGTTGGGTTAACCACCATGCTGTATATCCAACTCAACATGTCTGGTTTTAGCCCCCACTTCTTTCCATATAGGCGTTTTACCAGTGTTAACGCTGTCACCGCTTTTTTCGTAATTCTATCCAAATGTTGGTTCCAGGTAAATTTGGAGTCTAATGTTACTCCAAAGTACTTTACCTCCCCCACCATTTCTATAGTAACCCCCTTCAACGTAAGCGGATTTAGGCCACCCTGCTTTCGTCGGCGGGTAAAGGCCACGATGTTAGTCTTATCAGCACTGGTGCTCAGTTTCGCCAACTCCGTCCACCTGCTAACTAAGTTCAGAGCCTCTTGCAATCGATCTCCGACCGGGGTATTGTGCCTGTCTCCCGCTATAATGACCAGGTCATTCGCGTAGGCCAAAGCCCTGTGACCGTGGTCGTTAAGCACCTCCAGTAGCCCGTCTGTGACTAGGCACTACAGGAAAGGGGACAGAACCCCACCCTGCGGACAACCCCTAGCCACCCGGGCCGCCAGAGTCTCGTATGCGACCGAGGCTTCCACTCTCTCCCTAAGCATAGAGTCTATCCAGGCGACACACGTGCCGTCCACACCTCTGACTATGAGAGCTCTGGTAATTGAATCAAAACCCGTGTTACTGAATGCCACCTCGATATCGATAAAGGCCCCCAGCAACCAAAACTATTACATGAAGAGCAAATTATTAGGAAATAATTGCGACTGCCGATTTTTCAGATCCATTTTACTTTCGGATGAAGTTTCCTCTACATAAAATGGAATAACAAATATCCATAACATGCACGTATGGGCAGATGAAAACCTAAGACAGAAGAGAAGAGAGAGAGAGGGAGAGAGAGAGAAAGTCGTCATCAAGTAAATTTAAAAATATTTTGTTTTTACAAAATGAGTTTGTAAATTTACTCGATGATGTGCCTCTAGCTATTCGTGCTGGTTTCAACTCGACGGTGCTGAAGCTCATTATGACCGTAATGTTCGGAACCATTTAAATCAGTTGTTTCCTAATCATTGGATTGACTGGAGACCTTAATCCAGATAGACTTCAGTTTTTAGCAATTTATGAAAAATTTTGTTTATACGGTTCGAATAATAAATGAGAATCCATTAAGGGATTGAATTACAGAAGGTGCAGGTGAGTTTAAACTGAAACCAAATCTTTTTAACATACTCTGTTTTGAATTATAAAAAGAGCAAGAGGATGCATTCGCGAAGACGGTGGCTATATGGGACATTTAATACGAACCATCTCAGCTTATTAGAAAAATTGATATCAACTCTATAGGCGCTCGCTAGAAAAATATAGGAAGTCAAAGGGTACCACATCCACCATTTTTTCTATTGGTTTTTTAAGCTTTTTTGCCAGCAGATAGATTTGTTTTTATTTATGTATGAAGAAAGTACTAAAATCATCACTAATTCTCTCATTAATATGGATAGTGTTTGCAGCATTAATAAATAAGTAAGAAAGCAATGGTGCGCACTTAATTTGGATCAATCTAATAAATAATGTAGGTCACACTAATGGCTTTCAATCGACCATTTATGCCTACAGAGTAGATTTATTAAGATTTAAATTGTGGTGGTAATGTTTGACTAATTTGTCTGAATTCTCAAAATTTATCTGAAAAAATATTTTACGGCATTGGCAAAATTTCTGGATATAGTTTTTAATTTATAAACCTTTTTATGAAGTGGATGATTCTGCAGTACTCTCCTGTATTCAATTACTCCAGCTTTATCATCTAGTACATGCGGGTACCAGGTCATTGGAAATGTGAGGGAAACGAAACTGCCGATGGCCTTGCAAGGAAAGGTGCGACGTTCCGATTTATTAGACCACAGCCATTTTGTGGTCTTACCAAAAGCCATATAAGAGCTTATCTCTAACTGCGCTAGTACCCCTAAACTAACATAATCAAAAAAGTTTATTACTTTTTCAGCCGTCAGGGCTAAATCTCTGCTAGAGTTTAACAGAAGAGACCTCACCACCATCACGGCTTTACTTACTGGCCACGGCCCTCTTAGGTACCGCCTGAAGAAGATGGGCAAGATGGATTGTGATAAATGCCAATTCTGTTCGGAACACAGCGAGACGATGAAATACATCATATGCAACTGCTAGGCGGCGGTTCGACAGAGACCCCACTATTTTGACCAGGCGCACGTAGAACCGGCTAGTATTAGAACTACAGCCCCTCAAAAAAACCTAGACTTCTTCAGAAGTCTGGGGATTAATTGGGAAGAAAAGATTAAGGATACTCATAATAGATCTTAAAGGTCGCAGTGAAGAGGGGCAGCATTGTCTTCCCAACCGACATCTAATCTAATCACTAGAACATATTACTGCATAGTTTACTACTGACCTGCTTCTTACTTTTTATTTTCAATCTTTCAATTCCTGAAATATTTCCACTTGTAGGTCAATAAAACAACAATTCATTAAATACCAATTTATTCTAGAACATATAATATTATGTTTTCGTTAATGAGACTTCTTCAGTGGAAGAAATTGACATTTAATATGTGTCAAAATACTAATAATATAAATGGCCATGCCTATCAACAAAAATATCTAAAAAACAAAGAAATCATTGATATATAGAATTTTAATAACATTCTCAAATAATAATGAAGGATATATTGGTTTAATACAACTATAAAAATTAAAATGATTTGAATTATTCTATTTTTTGTCAAGCCTCTAATAATTCTGTTCAAGGAATTGAATGATAAGTACATAAAGGTCACAAAATAGTTACATTAATTTTATTTTCAATGATGTTTAATTGTTTCCGACAAATCTTACTTTTGACGTAAGCAAGTATAACCATTTATGGCCATATTTGGAACCTAACATTTTCTTGCGTTTATATACTTTAAAATTTATATCATACTTTCGAATAGAGTTATCACATGTGCGTTTACGAGAAACATCTCCACAACTAACCTGGTGTAATAAAAAATCAATAGCTCGTGAATGTTTAGGAAAACGTTGACGTGACTTATTCAATAACTAACAGCATTAAAGATTCCTATCTATGTATATATGGTATGTCGTCTAGTCCTGTCATAAATCTTGTCTTCGTTAGAATATGGTCTATTTTAAAATTAAAAACTAAACGTAAGTTTAAGGACGGTGGAAACGGATTTAAGTTGAACATATTCTCTTGTCAAATATATTCATCTCTAAAAGTAGATAGATAAAGAACAATTCCGAGATATGTTCACTTTTATGTGTGTTGTGGGATTTCGATAATTGCATGGCACACGAGTTCAAAAAAGGATCCGTGTTAATTACTGGTATGTAAGCTTTTGTTTTATTTTTACCCTCTTTTATTTTTATCTAAATCGTGAGATTCTAAAAATACTCAACGTTTATGAGTGCAATTTATCCAAATCGGTAGATACGGGTAGGGTAGGTTCTCCTGCAAGCGTAAGTAGTAAACATTTGCGTAATATTACACAAGGGATACCACCGACAAATACTACCAGTATTTAGTCGTGTGAGGTGTAATTAAATTTTCAACGAGTTTGAACTTGTTTCAAGTTGGATATGTAGGTATATACATATGTACATATGTACGGGTATTTTGTGAAAATCAACAGTAATTGAGCTTTGATTCCAAGAGAAAGGTCAATAGTAGTATCCTAAATACACATCAGAATTTGTATCAAGTTAAGATAAATGCACAGGATATCGTATGCAAAATATATACAGGGCGGTTCACCGGGAACTGTATCGATCGATTCTGAGAAACTATAGCTAGGACTGATCTGAAATTTTGGCACTATACTAAAGTCGATGGGGGCCACTCGCCTAAAATATTTTCAAGATAGCGGCGCTTGGGGATATACCGGAAGTAAGCACTAACTTCGTTATTTTAAATAGAATGCCCTGTATATTGACACGTTTTTAGATTCTACGTGAAATTCTAAATATATTTCATGTATAATGTCATATACCTCAGTCTAACCCTTTTTAACTTATCTACATTACAAAAATGCCAAAATTTCAGATCATTCCTAGATATAGTTTTCTCGCAATCGATCGATGCAGTTCCCAGTGAACCGCCCGGTATAGGATGTTAATGGAAAATTCGAACATTTGACTTTTAATTTAATTTTTTGCACATTCCAATCACAGATAGTTGCGTTAAATTTGACACTACTAAACTAAAAATAACAATCGAACACGGGAAAACTGAAGCTAAGTATGCTGCAGTTATGTACAAAGGCTCATGTTACAGCCCAGTTCATGGCAACTTCTAAGAAATTCATTAACAATTGCTATGTAATTGTCAGATTTTGTGTTTCCTAGAAAATTTTAGGTCACACTCTTAAAAGCATTTCAACCACCACGTTCCAAGTTGTTTAAAGTCTCTTCAAATTGTGCGTCTTGTTGTAGACGTTTAATTTGGGTTCCTACAAAAATTCCCTCTTTAAGTTTTGCATTTGAAATATTGAGACATTTTTGTTAAAAGTTGTGGAATCCACGACCAGCCTTACCAATTGCTTTGACGAAATTCCTCATCAAACCTAATTTGATGTGCAGTGGCGATAGAAATATTTTATCAGGTTCCACTATACCTTGTTCTTTACTAAGAGAGACAAAATTTAAAATCGCCCGTCAAAATATAGGCTTACGATTGGTTAATTGCCAGTCATGTTTACACTGCTCAAATTTGCCAATTTTAGTGCGGCCATATTGGAAACACAGCTGATTGAAGAAATATTTTTGTAAAGTATTTTCCAATTTATTTTGTGTTCCTACGGTATTCAAGCAATAAAATTAGTTTTTTTAACAAACTATTTGCTTGTGATAATGGATTCACAGTCTAGTACAAGTGGATTATCAACGTTGCCTCTAAAAAAAGCGTGCTACCTTGGGACGTAGAGATTCGTCGGTACAGGAACAGCAAGCTATATTAAACATGTATAAGAAAATTATTGGTGGTTGTCCTAGAAAAAAAAGGACACAGATAGCGCTGCAAATATCAAACACTTTAGGTAGTATACTTAAATAAGCATATACAGCGTTAGTAAAAAGCCCCGGAATGGTCGAATAACTTTGTTATTTGGAAATTATGCTTTCTGAAATATGGTATGGGGGTATAGTTAATGTAAATGCATTTTATGCAATACAGTTTATATTTTTTTCACTTCCGGTTTAATCGGCAATACGTCCAACTTTTTTTTTTAAACGGAACGCCCAGAATTTTTGTAACACTTTTGAATGCAAAATAAAAAACTACGTTCAGGAAGTATTAATATGTTTATTTTTATTCACAAGAAAACAGTTAAAAAATTAAAAAAGTGTCCTAATACAGAAAAAACAAGGTAACTTTGAAAAAAGTCGTCAACGTTCTTTTGAAGAGGTTCATATTTTGTTTAATACTGTTTCTCCAGATCGTCACATTAGTAAAAGTACGGTATGCCGAACAATTAAAAAATTTGAAGTCTTTCGTCAGGTGAAGGATTTACCTAGAAGGGGACGTCCATTAACAGCAACAGATGAAGAAACTACTTTGAATGTGTTACTTACAGTGGAAGAAAATCATCACGTGTCCACAACAGAATTAGGTCAAATTCATGAGATCTCTCAAAAATCTGCTCATAAGATTCTTAAATCAGCAAGAATGAAAGCCTATAAAATGTATCCCGTCCATGAGTTAACTGAAGATGATCCAGATCGTAGACTACATTTTTGCGAAACAATGACGGAATTGATCGAGCAGCAGCCTAATGTTTTAGATCACATAATTTTTTCAGATGAGGCAACGTTTTGTCTCAACGGCACTGTGAACAGACATAATTGTCGCAACTGGTCAATTGAAAATCCGTATTGGATTGAAGAAGTCCATACACAGCGTCCTTAAAAGGTGAATGTCTGGGCTGGTCTTGTTGGAAACAACATCATAGGACCATTTTTTATAAGAGGAAATTTAACTGGCAACGTCTACTTAAATTTATTGCGAAATGAGGTTGCTCCAGCACTTGCGGCCCTCTTTCCAAATGCAAACATAGGTGATGACCCTAATGCACATTTTTGGTTTCAACAAGATGGAACTTCCCCCCCCCATTTTGCCCAAAATGTCCGCGATTATTTGAATGAAATTTGTCCGGAACGTTGGATCGGACGTAGAGGAGCAATCGAATGGCTAGCACGTTCGCTAGAGCTCTCGCCATTAGATTTTTTCTTTTGGGGTCACTTGAAATGTCAAGTGTACAAAAATCGCCTCCATAATCTTGAACAATTGGTAGAGAGAATAGTTCAAGAAGCCAATCGCATCACTCCAGAACAAATACAAAATTCAATAAGAAATTTTACTGACCGTTTACATTTTTGTCAAATTGTAAATGGAGAGAATTTTGAACAATTATTGTACTCGCAACCTGAATAGACAGGTATCTTGATTTTTCTGTAATAGGACACTTTTTTACTTTTTTAACTGTTTTCTTGTGAATAAAAATAAACATCTTAATACTTCCTGAACGTAATTTTTTATTTTGCATTCAAAACTGTTAAAAAAATCTGGGCGTTCCGTTTAAAAAAAAAAGTTGGACGAACTGCCGATTAAACCGGAAGTGAAAAAAATATAAACTGTATTGCATAAAATGCATTTATATTAACTATACCCCCATACCAAATTTCAGAAATCATAATTTTCAAATAACAAAGTTATTCGACCGTTCCGGGACTTTTTACTAACGCTGTATAAACTTCTGTGTATTTATATTCCATAATACGAATAGGTGTTTCAAGAACAAGTGTTTACCGAATAATTCATGAATATAAAACCAACGATTAGGGAGAAAATCAGTGCTATCTACATTTGACGATACTGTTAAATATTTGATAAGACGAGTAGTACATAGTTTTTTTATGATGGAGAACTTCCTACATTATGTAAACAAAATTTTAAAGAAATTAAAGGAAGATGAAAATATACCTCAAATGAGTCGTTCTACTATAACGACTACGATGAAATGGATGCAGATGTTTTTGAGAGATAGTTCAATAATATTTTACAAAAATTACCTGAGAATAGTGTCATTGTAATAGATAATGCATCCTACCATAGCAGGAAGAAAGAAAAAATACCGACAAATTCAACACGAAAAGCGGATATGCAGGAATGGCTACTTCAAAAACAAATACCATTTAATCGTCGGATAGTGCGATTAGAATTATTAGAAATAATAAATCGTCACAAGAAACATTACAATGTAAATGCAGTGGATGAAATGGCAAAACAAAGTAACAAAATTGTACTTAGATTGCCACCCTATCACTGCGAACTGAACCCCATCGAATTGGTTTGGGCACAAATAAAAAATGAAGTTGCTTCAAAAAATAAAACCTTCAAATTAGCCGAAGTGAAGAAACTTTTGCTAAGTGCTATTGCAAATGTTACTTCGGAGAACTGGATAAAATGTGAAGAACATGTAATCAAAGAGGAAAACAAAATGTACAATTTAGATGGCTTAATGGATGATGTAATGGAGCCATTTTTTATTTCAGTTGGAAATGATGATAGTAGCGACAGTGATTTTAATCTCGATACTCATAGTGATTCTGTTGAAGAGATATAGAATTGTATATTTGGGATATATTATTTTTCAAAATGTATACAAATTATTGTTGATTCGTTTAATGTTCCTATAATAAGAGTCATAACACGAGTAGTGGGGCATTCCTCCTATGATCACAAATACGCAGAAAGTTACATCTTTCAGTGTGTCACAATTAATTATTATTTACATTTTGTCAAGCATGTAAGGTCATTGATAAATAATTGCTTAATATGTATGAACAAATTAAATAAATCCTAACGACGTCTATTTCAGTGCTACAATAATTACCAGAATGTTGGAAAATTATTCATTCACCGTTAATAATCAGATTCCTACGTATATAATTACGAAAAGCTCCGCATTCTCTTGCTCACACTTACATAAAAGATTCATTGCTTGTATGCTATGTAGGCTGTCTTTTCTGTCTACGTCTTCTACATAGCAAGCACACTTTAAGGATGATAATTCCGCTTGACCTATTTTGTACGGAATAATAAACATTATTTTAAGGATGTGCTTTATTTCACAATAATTCTCGGGAGGATTTATTCATTGTAAATACAAAGTAATTGTAGTATCTGCATCTTAGATGTTGAAGTTCACGTCTTCGGTAAATCGTTGTTTTTCGGGTCCCGCGAAAACTTGCCTCTTTCTGTAGAAGTTTTGTATGTGGGCGCGACGGTTGTGTTTGCCTGGAGGTGAATCGTACAGTGGACGTCTTCCGTATAACATAGATGTTAAAGCAGGGACTGGTTTACCTTCCTCCTAAAATAAATTTAATCATGATATAATATCTAAATATAAATTGTAGTGTGTGGCAGTATTACTATTCATGCAATCTTCCGTGGTACTCTAGAAAATAACCTCTTATTATGCTCTATTAAACCATTGATTACCTACTAATAATTAGAAAAGGGTTGGAGGCAGTGCCGGCTTGTGACTTCGACGATTGATAAAGCAAAATCGGTGCTTTCCCGATAAGAGTTATGTAAATGTATGTATATTAAAAAAAAAAAAGGAAATTGAACCGAACAGTCGTCTGCTTAAGCATCAATAAAATGTTAATGATACAATTTAAATTTTTTACTATGTATTTGCTTTATAACATTTGTTTCCGATAAAAATATAAGAATTCTATTACATTGTTGGATTTCACTGTCAAATTTGGATAGTTGTCCATGTTGTGAATATATAATGCGTTTGTATTAGCAACATTGAAATGCAGATATGTGTAAAATATATTTAAAAAATCCGTTTTGCTACAATCTCTAAATTGTGGCATTACTGGTGTATATTTTATAAACCAGAATTTTAATATATTTTACATGAATAAATTTGAATTTTAAAGTATAATACAATAAACATTACTTAAGAATAATGCAAAGTTCGCGCCTCATTAGTATTAGGTGTAATTTTATTGCAGCTACGTTTCTTAATAATCTAGTATCAGTTTCTACAGCCAAGGAGTATGTTGTAACGTATGTAGATATACAGGTTCTACCACGGAAGCCGCTCATTAGAAATTTCTAGAGTCTCCCTCTTCCAAAACAAGCTACCGAAACGTTGAAATAAATATGGTTTAATTATATTTTCTAATGTATGTACTTCCACATTCTTGCTTTATTAATTTGGGAAACTATAAAGGTACATTTACAACCAATTCAAAATTCGATAATTGACAGTTAAAATAATACGTTTTAAATTGAAGCATTTACAACAACTTCAGAGCACACTTTGGCACGAAATTCGAAGTGAAATTCATTGCAAACTCGCGCGTTGCTTGGTCTCGCCAAGCATCGAATTGGAAATCACATAATTGGCTGCTGTGATTGGTTGATACTCTAGACAGATATTTACGTTCTGTCAAGATAGATTGTCAACTTAACATTTTTGAACAGTGATGCACATCTATTCTATCTATCTTATCGAATGAATTAAATTTTGAATATAATCCTGGTCATTAACCAATTGTTCCCATGTTTTCTTGATGATCTCCCACAGCTCTTCCTTATTCCTAACTCTTCTGTTTCATTGTCTACGTTTTACCATCATACCATAGATTGTTTCTATTGGATTTACATCTGACCCTTTAGTCACCCAAGAAACTAAATCAATGCTGTTATTTTGTAACCAAGTTTCAATTATGTGTGCTGTAGGGATCGGAGTGTTATTATGTTGAAATGTAAAGTTATTTTCAGGGTAGATATGTTGAATAGATGGTAGAGCAGGAGAAAAAAGTATCCGGACAGTGCGCGAAAGAAGGAGGCTTCTTACTCAAACCCTACGGGAATTTTATTGTCCTAGAGTGCATACAAATAATGTCTGTGCCACAAACAGTCCATGTAGGTATACAAAGTCAATAAAGTAACCGTGCATTTTGAGTGAAGGGCGTCTTTCTTACATGCACTGGCAGGATACTTTTTTCTCCTGCTGTACCATAATATTTTACCTATGCAATTCTCCAACATACTCCTGCTCTTCTCTTATAAAACCCATGACCAAGCAGCTACCAAAAAGTGTTCCAATTTGTCACTGAAGTTAACATACTTTTCATTAAATTTATATTTACGAGCTCGATACACACGAATTTTGGAACAGCTTTTTATATTCGTTTTCTTGATTCTACGGCATGTTGTCGACCTCAAAGTAGAGAAATTCGTGTTGATTACAGTATTTTGCACTGTATCAAAATGATTGTCTTTCAAATACTGCGTTAATGTATTATTTTCTTCAACTGTTGTTGTCAGTTGTTCAGTACTTTTCTTCGATTTAATAGTTCGTTCATTTTATCAACACAATTCATTTCGTCTGCAATTTGTCTTATAGAACGACCTTCTATCAAATTAATTGTTAGGATCCTTTCAAAACACACACACACACACTAATGTCACATTATCCACCTTAATGACACATATCTCAGCAGTGACATATTTAACGTACATAATCTTTTAAATAATTGGGTATTGTAATCAGTCTCTTCTTTCTTGTGGTTTCTTCTGTCACGTTCGGTTCATTCATCCTTTCTTCGGGTTCTTGTTCTTCGTAGTCTTTATCTTTCGTGTTATCTATCTCTCTAAGTTCCTGTTTAGTCTCACTCGTTTCTTCGCCCTTTTCTTCTTCTTCTGCGTAGTTCTATTTTTCCTTTCTTTAGAAATTTCTTCATATGCTCATAATTCATCAGTGTGTACTTTAGACAATATAGGTATACATATGTGCTCAATTCTCGCGCATATAATCCAATTGCTATTTGTTGCTTAATTTCATCAAATTCTAGTCCTAATACTTTACATAGTGCAACCTTTTCTAAAATATACGCTCCAACTCTGTCTTTAGATTTCTGCACACATAACTGGATAGCTTTCCATTGTTCACTTTTGCTTTTCTTGAAGGTAAAATATTTTCTTAAACGCTTTTTTAAAATCTGACCAATTCTTAATCTCTAATTCTGAATTTATACATATCTTAGCTGCACCGATTATACCTTTTACCGGATTTTAGCTGTTTTTAAAGTGAATGCATCGGCTATGAGTTTAAATTTGCTGTTGCTTCTAATTATTGTAGCCATCGTTCTGCAATAATTGGACTCTGTTTTCCATCGAAATCATCTATTTCTTTCGTGAGATCTGGCATAACATTGGAGGGTTTTTAATAGTGATGGGCACTATCGAATACTATCGATAGTTCAGACTATCGATAGGCGCAAAACTATCGATAGCTCCCACCGGTGTAGACTATCGATAGTTACTATCGATAGACACTGTCGATAGTAACTATCGATAGCGACTATCGATAGTGCAAAATGGTAATACATGAATACACGTCTTCAACTTCGAATTGCTGCTTTTACATGGTTTTAAATGTTTTATTAGATTTAGTCTATGGACCTTTTACAACATTGTTGGTCTTCATTTTGTTCATTGTTTATGTTTATTAGTTAATTTTTATCCATTTTGATTCATGTTATTGTTGGCTCGATATAAGTATTTTTTATGGATAATAAATATACTTATATCTTATGTTAATAGGTACATACATTTCATTATTCTCTAACCTTTTTGCTTTATGTTGACCTGACCAAAGATATGTTGTAAAATACATCTGTGTAATTCAGTTAAAGAAATATTGGTTTAAAAGTTAGTAATTTACCCGTTTTTTAAATTTTGTATGTCATTCTTTTTACACGAATATTCGCTATAGACTATCGATAGCGACTATCGATAAGCAATTATCGTTAAGCGACTATCGTTAAGGAACTACCGATAGTCCTATCGATAGTATTTGCGACTATCGATACGGCTATCGATAGTAAAAATTGTCGATAGTACCCATCACTAGTTTTTATCTTGTAGCATATGTAGCATTTGTGCGTTTTGTTGTAACAGTGTATTGATAGTATTAAATATGTCGGTGCTTACCGTATTTGCTGCCGCAGTTTCCATCGTGTTTAGTGTAGCTGTATCCGTTATTTTAATATGTTCATCACAAAATGTTTCAAAGTCGTCTTGATTCACGTTTACATTTTCCAGGCTCATTTCTTTTCTTATTCTCGTCTTTTTACAAACAACCGCCAAAATAGTTATTCACAATCACAACGTTAGTTCAATAATACGTGACAGTTATATTCACTCAATCCGTTTCTATTTCTTTCTTATCCGTATCTTACACTTTTCATCCAGCTTCTGAATTGTTATGGTCCTTTCAAAACACACACACAGCTAGGGTTTTAATTGTTTTAATATAAAACTTTATAGTATCACCATACTAACTCTAACTAACTTTTCTATATGCTTACACCAATAGTAGTAATGAATCGTTTACGCGCAAAATTTAAATTTTGAATTACTAAGAATTATATTTGTATTTTCTCAATTTTCGTTAATATCCGCTTTCTTCTGGGAAACACACGACTTTAACGTTTTAAATAAAATTGACATGTCTAAATGACTTCAGTGCATTTTACAATAGAAAATGCTTATTGTCTTACGTAATTATGAAATCGATAGCAGGTACAGTCGAGGCCAGATAGATGTAGTACAAGGGTTTTTTTTAATTGCTGTAAGTTTGTGTTTTGGTATGATCTGACATTTGATTTTCATGACAAGCAGCTTAAGCTAAAGCCCGTCTTACAATAATAAAATTTCGAATTTTTGACATATATTTAATTTAAGGTTGTACTACATTTATCTGGCCACGACTGTAGGTACATTTTATATTCTCTCAAAGCTAAAAATCATGTGGTGTTAATTCTAGGGATCAAAGAGGTTATCTGCAACGTGCATTGCAACCAAATCATCCGCCTTAAACATTTCTGTCAATTGTCGATGCAACTTTCTATATTTTGGGCAGGTGCTCCAGTTAGCTGATACTCAAATTTATCGCAGACAGCAGATTTTCGTGTTCTTGAATTTTTACTAAAATAATCCCATAATATTCGACTCTAATTTCGTGTGTTTCCAGGATGAGAGGCTTGTATTGTAGTTTCTTTGTGAGGAGGCATTCTATAGGAAGTCTTCTAATGAGTGGGTTTCGTGGTAGGCACTGTATACAGTACGCGAAAGTTTATTATAAGCACTTGCAAATATATGTATGTGTGTGTCGATCGGGCGCATTCGTAAATAAGTGCAAACTTTATTTAGATACAAATAGAAATAAAGGGAGATCCTAACCTATAAGACAAAAGAATTAATAATTTAAATATGCATAATATCCGTGAAACCACTAAATACAAAATGAAATAAATCGATTTAGAAAAACATTACCAAACAATGAACCTATTAACTCCCTTACCAGCGTGCAACTACTGCATCTCTGTATCTTTCACAACACATTAGCGTCTACAGCACATCAAATAGACGTCTACTCGCATGTTAACCAATGTGTTCTATCTGCAAACATACAAGATCACTCTATCTGTGCACGTGAGTACACAATGCTCCCATACATACGAAGGGGTATTGATATCAAGTCAGTCTAGGCCATTCCTCTTGACCAAACTAAAATCTTTTTACCATAGCAACAAATAATGATTTATAAAAATGTTGCTGTGAAGTTTTAGTTCACATAAGCTGAAGCAGTGCAGAGAAAGAAAGCAATAACAATCGATAAATTAGAGTATCCAGCTATCATAAAATACTAGTATTTGAAGGAAGAAGATTTACAGAGATATACTTAGTATATATGGCGATTAGTCTTCATTATATGTGACTGCGAAAAATTGAAATGTTTTATGCACTCCAAGTGCTTTGGTCGTTGCAGCATGGTTGTGTGGGGATCTCATAACAAGTCGACCCATTTAAAACACCTCAAGAAAGCCCTCTACGATATCTGGAATTATTTGTAAGAAATATACCATCAGATATCATTGGTTGCTTAGATAATCTCGTTTGTTTTCTTCCTACTACTGTCAATTCTGTCTACTTCGTTCGTCTGACTCTTTCTTGGAATTAATGTCTCCGGAGTTATTTCATGGGTGTAGGGTACGGAAATTTCTATGGCAAACACTCGGATAAGCGGGCACACCTTATTTAGAAGAGTCAAGTAGGACTGCCTTTATTTGAGTAATTAAAATCATTGAAAACTTTTATAATGTTGTTTACAAACAATTACATTCTTATGCCACGCAGAATATATGTTAAGTCTAAATTATAATCTACTGTTGTACGTCAGTACTACAGGGATTACTTGTATATATGTAGGTGGAAAGAAAAAGTAACGCTTAGGTACAGGTTTTTTTTATAGCAAGCATTTTATTTATATTCGTGAGGATTGCTTTGATTCATATTTCTTTTTAAGCATATGCAAAATCCATATATTGATTAACCTGAAATATTTACGACGCGTCTGACCTAGTTCTCGAACAGGGGAACTTCTCGAGATGGCAGCGTTGCTGTCGTTCGCCACAAAATACTGAATTCGGTCGCTATCCAAATATGAAGCTAGCCACTAATAATTAATAAATAATCTTTTGTTCAGCCGCCTCGTCGTTCGGAACGCTTTTTCCTTTTATCTTTTGTTTTACTGATTGATGATTTGTTGTCGAGAATCGATATACATGCTGTACTGCCATCAGTTATATGGAAGCGATATATAAAACGTAGATACTAAAAAAAGGAGACGGATATTAAAACCCTTGTCTTTTTACGATTTTTGTTCCTCGATAAAGATATGTTTGGTTGTTTATTTTTTACAGCTGCACTATGTGTTTAGATGTTTGAAAGGTACCATTAATTACAACAGTAATTAAAAACTACGACAATAAATTTATTGCATGCACATAACATGCAAGGATGTTTCTGGGTATCAAATTAAGATTGTAATAAAACTCGGTTGTTGAGTATGAGTACAGTATATTGAAACTTGAAACTAAACATTTTATCTGAATCAGCTACATATTTATTGTGGTGGGTATTTAAATTAAGCATTTATGGATGATATGGTATGGTAATGAAAAATTTAGTAAAAAACTATAAGTTATAAAAAACAACATATAAAGAACAACAAATAAATGCAAAAACTAGTTCCTTGAAAGCAATAGGAAGCCTATGAAAAGCCTTGATGTAATAATTCAAAATTCGTGGGATGTTGAAACTCTCCAGGTCGATTCTCTATATAATCGTTTTTGTACCAGGTATGTATATACAAACAAATTGATATCTTTAGAAGAAGAAAATTGATTGTATATCAATGATAATGAACTTCCATAGATACTTAATGGTCGAATTATACCTCTTGTTTTCTGTGGTACTGTTAGATTTTGCGAGGAATGATCTCTTTAGTTAAGGATATTTTGGACAGTGATTTATCCATGAGCCTTAAAAGTATAAGACCTTTTGGCTCAGTGCTTTATGGCTTATTTACCTGAAGATTAGGCTTCAATAAAAACGTTTGTAGGTTGAAATTTGTTTGTTGTATGTGTGAGCCAAATTGTCAATTCTGCTTCTCACTTCCAGTTGTTAATGGAATATTTTGTTTATTTGTTAATTATTGCATTATTTGTTTAGTCTCTTCTATTCTATTTAATTGACAATTAAGAGTTTTACAGCTACGAAATGAATCTAAGGATTTTAGTACTATTATGGTTGGTTGGTCGGTTTAAAAATTAAAACTTGAACGTTTATTATAAAGCAATGGTGGTCATTAGGCTATTAAAAGAAGTCTATATCATAAAATTTTTGAAGATATTTAGATGAACTAGACCGAATGGAAAAATGGTTAAAAACATATTGTAACGAAACGCGATATTTTAAATTATTTTATTTTTCAATCGCATTAACCTAATAAGGGAAACAAGTATTTATTAAATGTAGTAAAGAATGTTATTTATAATTTAAGAAATGAAATGCACCTATTCGAATATATTCCGTAATTATATATATAAGTTTCCTATGTTAAAACATTCATATAATTATAATAGTTTGAAATTGTAGCTTCATTTACATAGAGGGTAGTGGGAGTTGTAGTGTAAGAGTAGTGGAGTGCCGAAGTTAGTTTTCATGTATTTAAACGATAGCATTTACATAAACAGTGCGACAGTAACGGTAGTGGAGAAGTAGTGCCAAAGTTCGCAAACTCCAAACATTCCCACTACACTACCGATACTTATACCAACGCGTCTGCGCAGAACAATCTACCGATAACAGCTGTTTTGTTGTGTTTACATTTGACTATACATCCATTACCAACTATCGTCGTTACGCATGCGTAACAAAGCAGTC
The DNA here is from genome assembly GCA_023690525.1 of Holotrichia oblita. Classification (NCBI taxonomy): domain Eukaryota; kingdom Metazoa; phylum Arthropoda; class Insecta; order Coleoptera; family Scarabaeidae; genus Holotrichia; species Holotrichia oblita. Next base: position 60,656,572 of record CM043016.1, on the reverse strand, counting down.
GCATCGCCACTACTTTTCTTATGTAAATGCATTTCTGCACTACAATACACCTTCCACTACTCTTACACTACAATTGCCACTACCCTCTATGTAAATGAAGCTAGTTTTAACCGTCAACTGTAAAACATGTGAGTTATGGTGTAAGCTGTACCTGCGTAGGGATTCGCATCGCCTCCTACGCTTAAAAAAGAACACTCTTCGCTAGGCCACCACAGAGAGTAGTTCGCTTCGCAGTTACTTATACATATTTGCCAGTTCAGGGCTAGTTAGTGTACTAGTTTTATTACGTTTGTTCAGTAAATCAGTATAAAAGGGCCGTGTTTACGGGGATACCCCGCACGAAGTCATAATTTGGAATACTGATAAGCAGCAAACAAGAAAGGACACGCCCGAAGCCCATAGACTAGGCGAAGAAGGAAGCGGCGGATCGAATCAACGCCAGCAAGTATACGCAAATAAGCGAAGAATACGTACATACGTACAGGTATTTGGCCAACAAACTATTATATGCTACGAATACGAGCTCGTAATAAATAGAGTCATTTGTTTTAAAGCTAAATTGATTCCGCGTTCGTTGTTAAATTCATTATCACGTACCTATATATTTCCGTTGTAATTATTTAGTAATTAAGCGCCTAAGTAGTTATAGTAAGATTAAGATAGGTGCATGGTTAATGTTAAGATTCTGTTTAATATTTTCCAACTTTTGTATTCACATATTTATCCAGTTAGTTTATTTAATATATTTGTTATTCGTTCATTTGTTGCATTTTCATTTATTCAGTGGTAAATCAGATTGCATGTTTTGTGTTATTAATTATTGTTAAAATACTGTAAATCCTCCATTTACCGCACGCACCTGAGAACGTATAAAGAAAAGATTATAAGAGAGTTTGTAAAGTAAGTATCTGTTTTCTTGATTACGTTAGAGCGATTGCCACCGACATTTTGCTAGTCAGGGGAATTAATTTATTCATTTCGGTATCAGTAACGTCCGTCGTTGTGGGTTCACAGGGGGATTTGTTAATTTACCGTGGCGCCCAAGATTATAAACACATAGTAGCACAATTTAAGACCGTTCTATCACAATATGGTGCCCAACGTGCGACCATTCCATCACAAGTAAAGATCGTTTTATCACAATATGGCGCCCAACGTGGGGCCATTCTATCACAACGTAAGACCGTTCTATCACAATATTACAGAACTTTAGAGTTGGAAGGAATATTTTAAAGAGATATCAGTATAATATCTATATTACATTATTTAATAAATAATTAGCTAGCAAGTGTTTAAACTGTCAAAAGTGACAGATTTTACAATTTGACAACTGTTGATTGAAATTTGATAGGTACAAGTGTCAAAATAGGAAAAATAATTGATTTTATTTATTTTTTTTTGATGTTTTTGGGCGTTTTCACTGTTGCAATGGTCAAATTCTGAAAATAATAATAGAGAGAGTTTATAATTTGGCAATTATCCTATAATTTCATAGTTATATCAATTAAAATCGTAAAAGTAACTGCTTCTACAGTTTACCAGTTGTAAGAGGTATTTTAATTGTTGTACACAAAACGCGAAGGAGGTAACTGCGTTTATAATTAGATATAGATTTCAAGAAATATGTAACAATCCTCGCATACGGTTAAATTATAAGAAAAATAATTGCTCCTACAATTTAACAGTTTTCAGAAAAAAAACTATATTTCTAATTTAGAATCTGTCAGAAGTATTTTGGCCGATCCATCTGTGAAAATCGTAGAAAATAAGCGATTTTACAGTTTGATAGCTGTCAAAGGTGTTTCAATAGTTACATCCGTCAAAACAAGAAAGAAATAGGACTTTTAATAGGTGCATAGTCTTCAGAAAAATGATAATGACTGTAATTGTGGAAACTTTGGAAAATATTAGTGTTTACAATTTGATCATTGTTAATTCTTCGGTCGATACAATATCGAAAATCGTGAAAAATAATTACCTAATTAAACAATATAAATTAAAAAAATACTTTTAAAATTTGGCAGTTATCATCGATCATATTTTACAGTGAAAACCATCACACGTGTGACAACTGTAAAAAGGAACTGTTTGACAGATGTCAGGATTAGTTTAACTATTAGATACACTCGCCGAAATAGTAATAAGGTTAGTTCTTTTATAATTTGACAGCTTTCAGAAAAAATATGACGTCGTAAAGTTGTGAAACTATTAAGAACGAATTGTTTTTACAATGTGAGACCTGCCAGACATATTCAGATGATCAAGAGATTTTCGAAGAAACATCTTAAAGGAGCCCGCAATTATTAGGTGTAAATTAGGTTTCTGTCAAATGGTCTAATTTTTTGATATGTTGCTCTATACATCCTTCCGATCAAAAGTCCGAATGGGCATAAAGTCCCAAGGACTCGAAAACTACTGACCTTCATATTGTTGTCAATGAAGGCGTTAAACTTGTTGACATTTTCCGCGAACTTAATGCATAATTTGTTGTGTGTTGAAGTGAGTTGCTTGGATCAAAAATGACAGCGAAGTGATGATCCAGGACGAGAAGGTTTCAATGCAACAAAACTGGTTCCAGTCGTTATTCAACATTTATAAATTTGATTAAGCAGAATCAGCGGATTGTTTCATAAATATGTAAGTATTGAAAAAGACTAATTGAGCTTGAAGAGTACCAATTTTTTGAAGTTTAGAAATTCGCTCGCTTCCACGTTTAGTCTTGGTATTTAACCGCTTTAAAAGGCCCGACTGCTGTTTGACAGTTGGCGATGTTGCCATAGTTAAATTTTTTCATAATATAATGTTTTTATAATTTATTTAAAACGTATTTTAAAATCGGGCTTCATACACACATGTGTAGACGTATTTTGAATGCTCATTGCAAATTTCAGTCATTAGGTAAATCTAAAAATTAATAGACTAATCTCGATTCCCGTATCAAGGTAACGGCCTGTCACGGGAAAAGAGATTGTGAAGTTAATACCGAATATTAATAGACAAAATTGTATATGTAGATGTAAAAGATTTGTAGAAATATGCGTATGAACAACTAACTAATGAACAACTAACTAATAGGTTCCATTCCAGTATTATTCTTTTATAACAAAACTCATATTTGATATTCATGTACAATATTAAATATAAATTCATTTTTTCGTATTGTTTTCTTGTGTGTTAATATGAACGTATTAATTTCGATCGTTAGTATCGAATTAATAGTTATATTCAAAATGGTTCTGCAGTAAAGAGGTGTGGAATCGGAGTAATTAAGTGACAGAACATGCAAACTAGAATGGGGTTATTAAATGAGTACGACTAGTGCATCTCCTCGGAATAGTTCCGCTAAAGTTTCTGTTAAGATAGATTGGGTAAAAGTTTCTCGAATGTAGAGAGCCAAAGAATTAGAAAACAGTAAAACTTTAATTAAGTTTCGCTTTTCTATTTGAAGAACGAATACGCGTTCGTAATTTAATTTCCTTTCAACTTTTCTATGTGTAAAAATGTCTACATTTCATGATATAGTAGGTTGACGGACTGTAATTATTCTGCTCTTTACTTAAGTTTAATAATTAAAACCGTTTGCGTTTTATATAAAGTAGAAAAGGCTCTTTATCCAATGTGTTTGAAGGGTTTTAAGATTGTCCTCTCATTTAAACAGTATATTTTATAAGGGTGTATATTTTATTGATACATTGAAGTCTTCCACTAAATCCAATGAAATTGTATTTTTACATAATTTATACTTAGGAATATCAGTATAAACTTTAAAATTTTATGTAACTGCAAAATTTATAAATTCAATTCTGTATCCAGGTGAAATTTATTGCCGTAGTAGTATACTAGCAATTCAATCTATATATGCGAAGAAGAAAACCAACGAAACTGGAAGAAGCTGCTTTTCTTTAAACCTACTAAGGCGATTCGGTTCGTTACAAGTTTCGGGCAATTTGAGTAATTTCCGGAATTCGGTTAATATAAGTTCGTGTGTATCGTAACGTAGAGAAGCCAGAGTAAGTAAAGATATAGCAAACTGTTCGAATATCGAGCTCTTAAGCATCAGACTTCCGCATTTGGAAGCTCGGCTCCAAGTTTCCTTTCCCGTTCTCTCGCTGTTTTTACTTCGTCTTACACTCGTAAGATTACAAAGTAGACCGGTTTGGTTAAATGGCCGTAATAAATGTTAAATGGCCGCAGTAGATGTTAGTAACATACCTACCATTAAATTATATCTAAGTTCTGATCGTATCACACACAAAAACAAACTAAATACAAAGCAAATTAAAAAACGTTTCTGAAGTAGTCTTTTACATTAGTGGCGGCAGGTCGAGTTAGTATATTGTTGTCACTGCTGATGTAGCTCTGAATCTATGTGTATGATATTAATCAGATCAATCCTCTTATATGGATTGGTTACAGGGTTATGTGTTGTCCACATCTAAAACTTGGAAGTGCAACAGAACAAGATATTGCCGATAATAGTGGGGGCCAGGAACTTGGGCATTTGCTAAGGCCTTTGGTTCCCATGGTTCAGAAAGATGCAGTGCAATCGACAAAAAATTTCTTGCCAGATTTTGAACTTTTTCAAATCCTATTAGGGCACAGATTACTGACCAGGTACTAGTCCAGTACCTAATTGTATAACATCCCCATATTTAGGATGCAAACGCTTGAATACATCTTTTCAGAAATCCGTACGGGCCACAACCCTATTGAAGCGTTGTTTCCTTAGAGGCTTAGAAGGTTCAATAGTTGGCTATAGCTACAATATGTTTATTTAGTTTCATTAGTATGTTTTCTAACAATAAGTTAGATTCGAGGTTTTAAGAAATATTGTAATACTTCTATTTTAATAAACATGACTGTATATCAAAAAAGTCAACAATGCGGTCAATTTTAGAACTGATATTCCTAATTTAACTATCATTTATAACAATTTAATTCACAGCTATAGCAAATATTTTATCAAAGAATGCTATAATCTACATTCTACAGTATACACCTGCCATTTAACTAAACTACTCCATTTTTTATTCATTATTCGTTGCTGGTCGTTGCTAATGGCTATACTTGGGGGGTGGTTTGCTCACCGGTCGTCGCTTTATCCATTCTTAATTTTACAGATAAGAAAATTATCCCTTCCTTACGCCTCCTGCCGCCCATGTAGTTCTTGCGATTACCGCAATACATGTACTAAGCTCGTGCTTTAAATTTTGGGTCAGCACCACTGCTTCTTGTATAATGGTTGTGCGGTTAGAGATTTAGTGTTATTACCGAGGCGCATGCAATAACCCGATCGCTTCTGCTTGTCGTTTATGCTCGTTGGCTGCTGGCTATGCTCGCCTTTAGATTCTATGAACAGTTTCTGACATGCTTTTATAACTTTATGAGGGATATTACGATATGATTGTCATCTAAGTGCGAATGTTATGTTTAATAATGGTATACGATAATAAACGTTACACTGTCTTACTATGTTGATAGTGATGTTCATGTAAATTTAAAAAAAAAAACAGAATTATTATGTTAGAAGGAACACAATTTCTGTTGAATATAAATTGTTAGGTATTGGAAAATGCTGCATCTATTCCTTGTTATTTGAGACATCAGATTGGTTCATGTGGTATACACTGAGCATTGTACATATGTATATTCCATATTTTATCTAAACAATTTTAAAAATCTTAAAGATATAAATAAACGTCCTTACCTGCTCGTAAATGTTTTCCCATGTGTCTGGTAGATATTTCCTATCATCCCTGCATTTTCGAGGGTCGAATAATGGAAAGGTTTTTGTATAAGAAAAAAAGAGATCGAAAGCGGCGGTATGACCTTTTGCTCTTTCGTTTCTAAAGTAAGAAATGTCTTTCTCTAAATCCACATGTTGTAGTATCTGAGGAATGATCAGCTTTGTTAAATGGAACGAGTAGACGTCGGATATCTTACGTCCGTTTTTTCCAATTTAGTGAACATGTTCTCCATGTTCCTCATGTGCGCCACCGGCGTTAGCCATTCTCCTTGTCCACGAGGCATTTTTGTTTAATAAATGCAGAAATGTAAAAATTTGGTAAGTACAGAATATAGACAATTACTGTATATATTTGACGGATATATAAAATGTCATTATTCCTGACAGATCTACTGTTAACTTGACATGCAAAATGCCTATAGTGCCTATACTAGGATATCAACTTGAACATGACTTGAACTACTAGTCCGGGAGGTACTAGCGTTGCAAATGAAAAAGTTATAGTAAGCCGCCTGATTTTGATATCGGTAGTTGATCTCATACAACTAATCTGTCAACCGACCGTCAGCTGCTCAAGTGGCGGTGGGTCTGGGTATGGAGGGCCGTGAAATTTGTAAAAAAAAATTAAAATTTGAAGTAATAGTACGCCGCGCCGGCTGAAATTTTTTTTATAAATAGTTGACATCATAGTGAGTTGAATTCAAATCGTCAGCTGCATCGTGGAGGGGGGCTTATGCGTCAGCTACGCGCATGAACTTACCCAGTGACAGAAAACATAAAATTCAAAACATTTTGACGTTTGTAGACTGGTACGTGATTTAATTGACAGCAACAGTAGTACTAGATAAATAATAGTACTAGATAAATAATAAATAACACATGTTTCATTTAAGCAATGCATCGGCATCTAAAGAACATCGTAGAAAATAAAAATTAAAGTTTAATAATGTTATTTAATCATCACCATTTAGTAACATTTCTGCCGTTTTCATGTCTGTTTGCACCACATAATCCATACCTCCACCGTTCAATATTATTTGCGTTGTTTCGTGTTTAGCTTCATTCCTAGCCGCCGTTTTCATCTGGTTTTTTTTTAGGTTATAGGTTATACCGCTGATAACATACTTCTCGAGGACGGTAACAAACATTTGTTCAACGGTTACAAACTGTGACGTCATAGCTGTGACTACCCTGACTAATATATCTCGCCAAAACGTTCCGGACATATTACCGCTGAAGACCGTTGAAAACACGGTCTCTCGCGAAAAAATACTTATTGTTTACTGCGTCGGCTGAAGGTCTTTTCACCACTATACACATAGCAGATTTTTTTCCTACTTTTAATTATGTAAACAACATCCAAGCTCATTTTCGTCAGGCGTACTATTACCTAATTTGACGTTATTTTTTTACAAGTTTAAGCATGCAGCTGACGCATAATCCCCCTTCCGAGATGCAGCTGACGATTTTATTTCAACTCAGTATGATGTCAACTATTTATAAAAAAATAAATCCAACGGCGTACTATTACTTTATTTGAAGTGATTTTTATACAAGTTCATGCGCGTAGCTGACGCATAATCCCCCCTCCACGATGCAGCTGACGATTTTATTTCAACTTACTATGATGTCTACTATTTATAAAAAAAAAACCAGCCGGCGTACTATGACTTTATTTAATTCTTTTTTTTTCACGTTTCACGGCCTCTTACAACTACACCCACCGCGGGTGCGTCAGCTGAGGCTTGGTTTAGTTATTAGTAATAACATACGTATCGAAAAAGATAACAGTCGATCGGCGTAAAATCACTACCTAAAATGCAACGCTACCTCCCGGACTATACGGAAGCCTACTGATAAGAGAAGGTAGTGGGAGGTAAAATTAAATGTATCCATTGACAACTGTTTGTATGACAGGGATGGCAGTGGTTATGTCAAATACTATGGCAAATTATAATTTGCACTTTTTCATTAATTGTGTATTCCATTAGGATAAAGTTTAATGGTTCGGTAAAGTATCTGACATAACCACTGATATTCCTGTATTTCCTGTCACATAAAAACATAGATAAGAGAGTATATTTAGATGGGAATCTAATATACTGCATACCGATCCATAACAGCGCCAATCGAGTCCATATCAAGTAATTTTCTAATTTGGCACACAACACACAAATACCATATTTATAACACTTACCAACTTACTAATTATAACTGATTACAACAGAAAACTCAAATAATATAATCAAATAATGATATCATCAGATATGAACGCAATGATGACACCTGACAAGTGATACAATAAAGCATGTAATAAAGCTGTACGTCAATCTGTGCAAAATGTCACCCAGATGTCACCTAAATTCACCTGCCACCTGCAGTGGCGCTGTTATGGATCGGTATGTAGTATATTAGATTCCCATCTAAATATACTCTCTTATCTATGCATAAAAAGTTGAGAATAGTAAAATAGATACATTTAATTTTAACTTCCACCACCCTCTCCTATCAATAGGCTCTCGTAGTTCAAGTTGTTAGCGTGTATAAGTCATGAATTTGTAAGCGCATGATGGCGCATGTGAGCCCATGTTTGTGCTTAAATTATTAATATAACCTATTGACAACTGAAATGTCATTTAAAGTGCCTAACTGTGGTCAAACTAATCAAACTTCTGTCAACCGTCTTGCAATTCATTAGTGCTCTAGACGTAGACTCTTTGAATATATTATACATACCTCCGAAAATTAATAACGATGATTATGAAGTAGTTTTTTAAAACTAGGCATTTAGTTTAATTGATAAAAATATTGTTGTTTGTGGTCACTTCAATTGTGATTTTTGTCGAACATGACCAGATCGCTCTAGTTCCTGAGTTCCTATCATCCTGAACCAAGCTTTTCATTGACAGGTGAACTTAATGCTGTAAAATGGTCTCATTTGGAGACGCATTCCGGTCTTGTCTTTCAGTGCAATATTGCAGTCCATAATTGACAAAAATGTGCTGAAATATGCTTCAACTTCATTGCGTCAATTTTCTGTTTGGTACAATATAACCGCAATGAAATTGAGAAAACTAAAAGAATTCTATCTCTGTAAATGAAAATCGTCGGAATCACTTACCTATAATGCCCGGGATACACGAGACTAGTTTTCCAAGCTAGGATAGCAAGCTAGTTGAGTTAGATAACTGTCCTGGCTTGGTGCTCTCGCTTGGAAGATGCTACTGCTGTTTACATGATGGCAGTAATTTTAAGGCAGCCAAGTCAATAGGTTGCCGGTACAACTCATCTGAGTAAAATGACTACTACTAGCTTCCCCGGCCACACGAAGCTAAACACAAGCCAGGACAGTGAAATTAGTGGTGGGGGAAGCTGACTAGCTTTAAAAATAGAATGGCAACCTATTAAACTATCCTGGCTTCAGACACTAGCTTACTAGCCTGGAATAAAGCTAGTTTTGTATACACGAGGATAGATGCACTAGCTTGCTAGCTTACTAGCACTAGCTTGCTGTCCTAGCTTGGAAAACTAGCCTCGTGTATTGCGGGCATAAGGGCGAATTTGCAGAGTATGCCGATTAGTGAAGGTGGAATTACAAGAAGACTATGATGCATACTAGGGATTCGAGAATGTTTTAGAAATGTATTGGATAGAATTCTGGTAAATCCTGATTGCGTGACTTAATGATGGTTGAACCTGAAAAGATAGTAAAAGTTTTTGCAATAGAATTTTTGGAATGTGTACCAACCTTGTTGTATGTGCCTTCAACGATGAACGCCGCGTCCATTTGCTAATACATTGACGAGTTCACCTCTGATAAAGTGGCATCAGCCATTACGCATCTGAAGACAAATTTTACATCAGAACTTGATGGACATCCTAACTTTTTTATCTTAAAGATAGTGCACCGGTGCTCAGAAATCTATTGCGCAGAATATTTAATCTCGCTTTCTGCACATCGGCTTTCCCAGATATTTGGAAAATGTGCAAAGTCAATCCAGTATTGGAAAAAGAGAGTAAATGCGACATTTTATATTACAGGCTTATCAGTATTTGATCTAGCTGCTCCAAAGTATTTGAATATCTTATTTGCAATAAGATGAAGAATTGTATAGGATGCTACATTGTTTTGGAGCAGCATGGTTTCATGAAAGAAAAATCTATCTTAACAAATTTGGCCAAAATCACACAATATATTAGCTCCAGTATGAACACACAAGAACATCACATTTGTTCTTTAATATGTTCTTATGCACTGCGTTCACTTAGTTTTGTAATTAGATTTTGCCGCATATTCTGGAATTTAGTTACACCGACTCTCACCTTGGTGCGTTCCAAGCTTGAATATGCATCTGGAAAGAGTGCAGGTTTTTGAAGTAGCTAACCTTCAAGAAATTAGGAGTTTATCCTTCAGGATATTGTGATTATGAGGAACTATTAACTAAAATAACTTCATCTCCTTGTCAGATCCCATCAGAATCAATGCTTCCAATTTACTTCCTGATGTAAATATTATCGTTCCTAATTATGGCATACGCTCGTCCGATACTTTCTCTGTAGAAAACTTCTCTGAGAGAATATATTCGCTAGAGCTATGAAAGAAATGCTAATAAGATTTATCCTAATTCTTTCCATCTACCCTATTAGGCTGCATGTTCTCTCTGTCTTTCCTTTCTTTGTAAATTCCTTTAATTTGCACATTTACTTATCTGTACTTATTTCTTTTACCCAGTACTATTTGATTTATTAGTTTTATATAGCAACACATTATGTTACTGTTTTCATTATTCCTGTTAGTGGATGGTACCTGCTGGGCAATAAAGAATATTATTATTATTATTATGTAGGTCTCACTCCGTAATAGCATAAACATTTGAAGGAAGTGTATTCGAAAATATTTAGGTAAACCTGCCACACAACCTGCAAAGAATTTTACTTCTGAAACGCGATAATTATCAAGTACTTTAGGTAATAAAAACAGAACTATAAAAAAACTATAAAACTCAAGATGTTGATCTCTAAATAGACTTGGACTGTAATGTCAAAACTTTTAAGCGTTATCTATCCTTCGCACGTATTGTTTTCGTGCCATGTAGTCGTGCACTTTCCAAGCTATGCATACATTCTACATATACAGTCATGTTCGCCAAAATAGCAGTGTTCTAGTATTTATCTAAATATCAGATCTAACTTGATATAACTTAAAAGACATGAATAATCAAAATAGATAAATATTACAGTCTATATTATTTGCACTAATAACTAGTTTCTAATTCAATATTCTTTTAACTAACACTAGTATTTTGTTGCCTGGACTTTATCTTGACTAGTGGCTTTCCACATATACTCCGTCTCTTAACGACAACGATTAATTTGAATGAATTTCCATGTCTCCTGACAAACTTCCCACAATTGCTTCCTATTTTGCGGCTTAGCTGCAGAATCGGCTTTTTTATATGTCCTTATGAGTGTACAATTGGGTTTAGGTGTTAATTTTGTGCGGTGGTCCAACACCACGCCAAAAAAGAACAGCCACCATGTTTAATAGTTCTTCTTTTGTTTGGGTACTTCGGATTAAACTCTGGTAGAGAAGATCTCCTGACATGTTGCTGAGATACATGAGTGTCAAGTGAAACAATTTTAGATTCATCGCTCATCAGAGCTCCCCATCTAGTCTAAGAGCTGATTTCAAAGACTGTGGGCTCGTAATAACAATAAACATCACCTCACACCACAACTTTGATTAATTATTCGGGACACGTGTTTCGAAAACGCATGGGTTTTCATGGGTCATCATTTGGTATTCGGTTGATGATGAAAACCCATGCGTTTTCGAAACACGTGTCCCGAATAATTAATCAAAGTTGTGGTGTGAGGTGACACGTATGTTTATGGTTAGTCTAAGAGCTGTAATAAACTGAAAAATCTGTGATGGTTTCAGACCAGGTATTTCTTCTTCGTCTATGACATCTTTGTCGAGATAATTTGCTCAGATTTCCGTGATAGCAGAGCAGTTAGATGTCAGGTGTTCTGGATTTTCATCCTTCGCCCCGTAGAACCTGCGGTCGCTATTCTGTTTTAGAACTATCCTTTTGATGTGTTCCCCTAGGTGACAATGTCCTGTAAGAAAACGTGTGAGCATGCGTATGTGCCTACTTAGTTCTAGCAAGGTTTTTGCTCTATGTTTGTTATAGTTTCCAAGGAACATCTTCGAGTGTCTCAAACTAGGAAGATTCTCCCAACGGTATACTCTCTATCTTTGACTTGATTTTTGTAGGTTCTCATCCCTATATTAACACTAACTGTATTGTCGTATTTTTTGTCAGCAGAAATGCTTGATGCGCACCAAGCGCTTAGTTTAGTGAGGGTAGAACTCTTTACCAACAGTTTACCTACAAAAACCGCGTCTGTGTTCCCTCCCTTCAATACCTACCTACTATTATAATTGATATATCGTCAAATATTGCTATATAAGGGTTCTTTTTCATTCCTCTCCTATTGTGATTGCTTCTGTCTGTTTAGTTCATCAGCCTCTTTTTACCTCACAACATCTAGTTTCGTACTTCTGTTGCGTCTCTAGTATACACTGCAATTCAACGACTTCTGCGATCTTTCTTTGATATCATTCCCCATGATGCACTCGAAAATATTATGTTCTACTGTGTCCATCTCACCAGTATATGCATTCATTAATGACATCCTTGTTTATACGTTTAACAGATATGCGAATGGAAGGAAGGCTTATCAAAGCCTGTCTTAGGAAGTAGTTTATTCGGCAATGCCTACATGTTAGTTATCATTCTCTGACTTATGGTAATATTAGCTCTCTATTCTCTTGCCTTTTTACGTATATATAAACTCTTTCTTTAACTACCAGGTCGATTAGATATGAGTCTAGTAAGTCCATCCAAATTTTATTCTGCTTTGCACAATTTTCTTGACATGGGCTGCAAACAACCCTCCCTCATCATGCATCAACCCTCATTTATCAGAGATATTTGATAGTTTTAGAAGGTTTCAGCTCTACCTGTTTAGAACAAAGGTACCATCGTTTCGTTGCCTTTCTCCCTTCAGTATTAATACCACAGTCTGATTCAGCACAAGCACCAATCCGTGATCCTCCATTCATGCACTTATCAGTACAAGCATATATTGGCGTTCTTTTTAGGAGGTAGTCATCCGCTGTTCCAACCGTTAGTGTTAGATTGTCAGCAAACTTAACGTATATGGCGTTTGTGGACCAGTACTTCATTGTTGAAAATATTCCACAAAGTCAGCCAGAGAGGAGATCCCTGCTGAACACCCGCACTTATTTTCATGGTCTTGTCTTTGTGATGTAAATTGTTCGTAAGACAACTCGACAAGCGTCTAGATACCTTTCTGTGTCTCAGTTCTCTGCTTGTCAACTTATGATACGCAGGGTTGAAGGCGGTTCTAAGGTATACAGGGTGCGGCACCGAAAACGAAACAGATTGAATATCTCGAAGGAGAATTTTTTTCTTGAAAAAACGCAAAAACAGGTCGATTTTTAATTTAAGGCGGACTCCTTTCTAACGTTTCCATTTAAATAAGGAAAGCACTAAGTGTGATACATTATTGAAAAGGAAATTATATGGAGAATTCAGCAGCGTGATTGATGGTTGCGTTATTTTTTATTTTAGCGCCCTCTAGCGGGATAAAAAACGGTTACTTATTCCAAAGTGTGACACATCATTTGAAAGCTAATTTAAGTAGCAATAATACGTAATAGTTTTGACATTTGGTTGTCATAATTGTCAAGTACATACTGTCATTAAAATTAAATCAAATTTTAACGAGTAAAACATAAAATGGTGCACTCTATTTAGGAGAGAGTGGAAATAGTTGCACTGTATTTTAGAAATAAGGAAAATGCCAAGAGAACAACTTGAATATTTAACGCACAACCCCCAAACAAACATATAAATCGAAAGTATGTTTTGGAACTAATTTCAAAATTTCGCTAAGCGAAGTCTGTACAAAATAGAAAACGCTCAAAACCCAGTAAGAAACGAATCGAAGAATAACCGTTTTAGGAGAAGTGGTTGCAGATCCAACTCTAAGTACAAGAAAGCTTTTGCGGAATCATATGGATTAAGTCAACGTAGTGTGGATCGAATTTTGAAAAGATTCTGGTCGTCATTTACAATTTTGTTAAATTCTGAGTGAACGTGTTAGATATCCGAATTCTTTGTTTAATATTTGTTCTTCTGATGAATGTTCTTTTTTTATCAATGGCACCGTCAATCGTCATAATTGCCATTACTGGTCAGATTCCAACTCAAAGATATTTCATGAATACACACCCAAAACCCTCAAAAGTTCAATGTTTGGGCTGGAATATTTGGCGATCGTATTGTTGGCCCATTTTTTCTAATCGGTAATTTAAATGGTAACATGTACCTATCTAGAATTACTTCAAGACACTATTGATCCAATATTAATAGACATAATAGGAAACGATAGTCGATACGTTAAAGATTCCCTAATATTTCAACAGGACGGAGCTCCAGCACATTTTGCAGTAACAGTTCGTCAGTACTTAGATAATAGATTTCCTCGACACTGGATTTGAAGAAGAGGATGGATAGAATGGCCCCCACGATCTCCCCCTTAGACTGCTTTATGTGGGGACATTTAAAAAGTAAAATATATGCCACTTCACCTGCTTCACTAGAAGAGTTACGTCAACGTATTGTTACTGAATGTCGTCAAATAACTCCAGAAACTCTAGCACGTCAGACTACGGTTATGACTTAATTAAGTCTGTAATTATTAACGTTAGCGCTCTACAATGTTTTTTTAATTATCTAAGTTATTTTTTAAAATAATGTTTAGTTATATTGTGCATTTAATTGTTAATAAAATTAGCTTTCACATGATGTATCACAATAATAAAAAATCGACCTGTTTTTGCGTTTTTTTTTTTAAATTCTCCTTCTAGTAATTCAATCTGTTTCGTTTTGGGTGCAGCACCCTGTATATTGATTTGCAGGTCTCAGGTATTAAGCAAGAAAAGATTGCATGCTTGATGATCGTTTTTTGTTCTGTAAGAGTCAAACTGCAACTTTGCATTAATCTGGGTACTCTTGTAATTTCAGCAGGCTATTCATATTCGTCACTACTTCGATGAGCAGTCAGCTACAATTTTCATTGCTTTGCGAAAGATCATATCCAATTCGAGAGTCCTATCACTTTTAAGATTTTATACCACGTTCGTTGCAAAATCTGCAAAGAAAATCTGAATAACAAAAAATACTTTACAAGTAAAGTTGTATGTCAGATTTTTTGAATGAAATGGGGCCAAACATGTTACCGCAATGTTGGTTTCCAATGGATGGAGTTAAGTACATTCTAGATTAAATGTATTTCGATAGCTTACGGAAATGTTGTTTCGCGATTGTTGGACTGGAAAAATAGTTTTCGGGGTTGTTTTCTAAGGAAATTTAACGTCCCTTGTTTTTATTTATGGCGTTACTAAAAATCTAGTGTAATACAAGACACGTTCATTATAAAATTGAATTTATACAGATAATAGGGATAAGAATAACTTTTCCAACACTTGTCTTGCAGTGATTCATTAAAAATAAATAGTGAAGAAACTTAGCTAATAGTTGCAAAAAGGTGACTTCAGTGACAGTGACATTCGTTTAATTGAATGTTTCATTGATAATTATTATTAAATTCACAAATCAGCTTTATTTTCTCTCTCGACTTCTAATTTATTTTCGATCCGTTTCATTTAGTAACCTGCATGTTCTGGTGCGACGAAAGCATAAGTAATTGCTTTCAGAGTACACTTTTAATCAATGAAAACTAAAATAGATAAAATTCATCAAAAACGCATAAGAGAAACGGTTATTTTGGGAAAATATATATTCTCCTGTCTGTACAGTTTACACATCGTATATGTTGAAGTTACTTCCCTCTTTGTCAGCTTTGAAATATTCGAATTGGCGTAAAAATTCCTATCATCGCGTCGACCTAGAATTTCAACGTTGTCGTTGTTTTCATCATCATGTATGTATGTATTTAGGTACCATCTCCGTCAGCATCCCAGGCATCCCGCGATCAATTTTCCGCCTTTCAGCCATGGGTTCGCACGTGTTCGGTACGCCTGGAGATCCGGTCGGGCCTATGCGACAATTATTAATGAGGCTCGGTGTGAGCGTTTCGAGAATACGTCAGCGATGG
Organism: Holotrichia oblita; assembly: GCA_023690525.1. Lineage (NCBI taxonomy): Eukaryota > Metazoa > Arthropoda > Insecta > Coleoptera > Scarabaeidae > Holotrichia > Holotrichia oblita. The sequence continues at coordinate 60,640,614 of CM043016.1, read as the reverse complement.
AAAAACCTCCCCAGCCACCCGCATTATAACAGGTTGGAAATGGTATAGTATAGAACCTCAGACTCGTGAATTATAACGGATGAATTACGACATCTTAAATCCCCACGATGGCGCGGTGTCAGATTAGGTAAAAGGGATGGTATCCGAAGGAATATAGGGATAGTAAGAACTGCAGACGAGTTTTGGACAAAGATCAGATGGGTCCTCTGCGGAACATTCGTAAAAACAGGCAATATAGTCTTCCTTACGCGTGCGTGAGGTTTACCAGATATAACTGTAGTTAAATTAGTTACGGTGTGATTTTCTTGCTGTTTGTGTTATTTGAAATTTGGTGCGGTGGAATTTATATAAGGAGGGTTATGTATGTATCGTAAAGCAAAATGATAACCAGTGCATCAAGTGGAATAAAAGTGATAAACGCAATTGTTTTTTAAACGTCTTATTTGGGTCATATTTATAGTCCGTGCTTGAGGTAGAGTCGATGCTTGAGCACGCGATTTTGACGTAAATGTCATTGCAAATCTGTCAAAATCGCGTGCTCAAGCATCGACACAACCTCAAGCACGGACTATAAATATGGCCCTAAATGATGTCTTCAGTAAGATATGTCAAACATTATCAGGAATAAAAAGGTTCAGATAATAAAGTTAATCTTCTGGATTTTACTATTCGAGCAATATTTTTAACAAAACTTTCTTTTGTTTGACCAGTAACTTTATCGATACTACAGTCCTTTCGAAAATAATAATCTGTTGACACATTCATGAATTCATTCCATGATCGCCAAATTTGTTTTGGATCTGTGACGTACTCGCGTTTCATCATTACTTTAGAGAAAAAGTAAACGTCTCTGTCTAAGTATGACAAATTGTTTCGAAAAATTTGTTTACAAAACAGCTTTTGTTTAATTTAATCTTGGAATTTACCCCGTTCAATTTTTTACTAAAAACTAGTGCTTTTGCAATGGTAGAAACGACAATCTTACAATGTGGTTGGTTTCTTGCTCTGTGTCTCTTACGAAAGGTGGCCAATTACAAGAATACATTAATTTTCAGCCGCTTTATTTTTATTGTAAGTTCCTCTAGTTTAAGAAAATATGAATGCTACAATATGCATTCTAAAAATCTTGTCCAGAAATGCAGCGGTGACACACCTAAGCGAAAACGATCACTATTTACAGTTTCTTGCAATTCTTGCATTCATCTCAGTAGGCTTGGCACAAGTAATCAGGCCCGCGCCCAGCACTTTTGGCACCCTTGTGCAAATTTAAAATAACCAAATTTGTATTAGGTTCATATGTGAGTACAGATACGGGTTAACTTAGGTATTATTATCCACTATTAAAAAATAATTTTAAAAAGTATTTTCATAAATTTATTTTAGTTTTTATATTTTACAAGTACAAGCCATACAAATATTTTCTCATTGAGGTACATAACATAATTTTAACTTAGATATAGAAAACAGAAATATATTCTAACAGTACTACAACTCAAAATTTATTTATTTATTTTTTTATTTTTATTAAAACTTTTATTGGAGCGGAAAGTTTTCTAAAAATTATTCAAATTATTTAAATGATTATAACACTGAGCAACATGAAAGTACGGTTTTTGAAAATTTTACTAACAATGTTACCTTTAGTTAAAATATTATACCACAATATAAGAATGCAAATGAACCAAAAATTTTGCAATTTTTTGGCCAACGAGGCAGCCAAAAGTTATTTTCAAAGTTTCCTTCTTATTTCAAACAAAGCATCGTAAACCTCCCCAAATTGATACCTTAAAGGAGTTATTGCATCTATTCTACTAGACCATCGAGTATCCGACAAAGGATTTAAAGTTAAATGCGTTACATTAGATAAATTACATTTCAGAATTGACCAGCGTTTGGTAGAAGCTGAAAAAAATACAAACAGTTCTTGAACTAAAGAAAAAAAATTGATGCCCAAAGTAGTCGATTTTTCGGCATCATTGACTAAATTTAAGCTGTGACTGCAACAACGAACAAAGAAAGCTTGCGGATTCAAATCCAAAATGTTTTTCGTAGACCATTATGCCTACCACTCATATTTGCCCCATTGTCGTAACTCTGACCTCCCGAAAATCGTTGATATTTAAGCCTTCTTTCACTAACGCCGACAAAAGAAATTTTGTCAAGCCTTTACCCATCAAGTTGATTACTTCATTTTGTGTTTTATCCCCGATGACAGTTTTTGTGACCTTTTATTTGAGAGCGTTTTGTATGTTCTGACATAATCAGGTCGAAAGTGGAACTCATTTCTATGCATTTTAAAGCCGCGAAAAGCTAAATTTTGCTCACCTAAAAACTGAATCACGTAGAAATTTTTTTCTATAACAGCTTGCCAGTATTTAGTTTCTCTGTTTATTACTTTTTGAATTTCAGATTCAATTATTTCATTTTTGTTAAAACGGTTAGAAAGATCTAGCAATTTTAGACCATTTTCGAACATGTTTAAATGTTCACTTCAATGCTGCCAGTCATGTAACCAGATTCATCACTAAGGCGAACGATTTCAAATCGCTGTCATTAAAAATTTTACAATAGAAGCAGTAAAGTGAATTTGTTGTTTCGGAATATAACAACCAAAAACGCTCAACTTTTTTCTTTGTTTGGTAAAATTCTAAAGAAGTAACTATTGCAAAACTTACGGCCCGACTCCGACCTATCTCTCGGATAAATATCCTTTTTGTTTTGATAATAAGCGTTCGACTAATTCTTGAATATTATTAGGACGTAATTTCTTCGGCCATAGTGCTGCTTTCGAAAGTTAATTCATATTTTCCGTTCTGGTAATTTTTGAAGGTGTTGATTTCTCATTATCAGTGGAACTTGAAGATGTTGATGGATTGCTTTCTAGATCAGTTTCTTGTCTGCTGCTGATACTTGTTTCAAGTACAGGTTCAGAATTTTGGGATTCAGCTGTATTGCGAAGTTCTTCACTGGATCTCTTGGTGCAGAAGTAGAACACTAAACACTTTAACCCACTGAACACCAAACAAGTTTTAACTAAAACACCGACGCGTTTCAACAGCAATGCTGTCATTATCAAGGCGATAATAAAACTGTATTACGTATTCGATCGAATTAATGCTAATTGCGCACTCTCATTTGCAAAATATATTATTTTCGAGAAATTCGGATCCCTCGTCTCAAAGAGTAAAAATAAAATAATAAACAAATAAGAAACAATGTAAATAGCTAGTAATTCCTTACTGTTTTTTTTATCAATATAAATTTTGTTTTGACAATGTTGTTTGTTGCTTTATCTGTTTTTACTTTTGAGTTTTGAGGCTTTTCGGCGGCGTCGTGTACCATACGACTTTGCCCTTATGTACGGCGCGGGCCTACAAGTAATACCGTTGTGCCGATGCACATGCAACTACGACATTAAAAATAATGCAGAATATGAAAGTTGGTTTCGCCGACGCTTCTCTATCATAGAGATTAACTACCTGCTTCACAATACTTTTGACTTCGATCTTAACAACATTAACAGTTTCTTTGGCAAACATGGCAACTTGATGGGACGACCATATCTTGTCGATGAAGATGGAGTAGGGGATTGCCAAACAATATTTTCATTTTTTTGGTTATTCATTGAGTATATTTGCATAGGCACCATCGATCTATAAAATAATAATTGTCAGAGCAATTTTCATCATAAAATCTCTGCTTGTATGGATTTTGTTATGCACAGCATAGCTCTACTTCACAATTACATTCAACATTTTCATTTTTTAAAATAGATTTTTGGACTTCTTGCACTTCATAAGTGCATCTATTATCCATTATAGATTGAGGTTTTATTTCAATGAAGGTTTCGACTGTTTTGTGATGAGTTGAATGCATGTTATTAGTTATCCACTGGTCTATCCACTCCAGGAAACTTGGTTGCGTACAAACAGTTTTTACGCCTTTAATTTTTTCCGAGTTCAGTTCTTAGAAGTGCACTCCGCTTTTTATCTGAAAATTTTTATTGTTCCCAGATGGGCTTTAAATGCGTCATCCTATATTAACAATTTTTAGATGAGTTAGTTCATCAATTTATTGCCAAACGAAGTTAAGTAGCGATTGCGATAAGATGATGAGCAACAAATAATTATTGAACCTACCACAAAAAAACCAAACACATTCTTGGTAATTGCATAATCAGGTAATTGCTCTGTAGAGGTAACGGGAGTTCTGAATTTGACAAAATGCAAAATTATAACAACATTTGAATAATTTCCTAATTGACAAAGTTTCAATTTAGTGCGTCCCGTAATGCCACGAACTTTGCGAAGTTGCAAATTACGTTCTCGCCCCAAATCACTCCGCCAATGACGAAGTTGGGAAAACCAGGCAGCTACCGTTGAAGTTGGAGGGGTAGAAGGAAAATCATCCATCCGCAATATTCGTCCTGTTTGTTTATAATTTTCGGGGAAAGCATTTCGTATTTTACTTTTTAATTAACGGCTCAGTGTCGCGATCGGAAATTTCGAGAGAAAAGTCAACTAGTCCGCGACGAAGACGAGTTTGATACAGCAGACGTGAATTTAGTCACGTATTTCAATATCCGAATGTTCCCCGTGGACCCAGTTGGATATTATATTGATATTAAATTTACATTTGGAAACGTTCAACCGACATAACACCATCTGCGTCTGACTGAATGACTGATGTAGAGATATCTAAATGCGTGTCTACGTTGAAGAGAAAAAGGCTTGTACTTATTGACAAATGGCTAAACAAATTTTGCTTCGGTTTTATTTATTTTGGCGTCTCTGAGCCGTGCTGCACCTCGTTTGCCGATAGACATGTTTTTTCCATGAAAGAAAGAAAGATAAATGGTGAATATGAAAACGAGATCAGCATTCCGTTAACTGCTGTGAACGTAAAAAAATGTAGGCGTATTCAGAGTAAAAATGTTGAAATCTTACTTTAAAAATTTCAATTATGGATCAGTTGTAAAAAATTATATAATTTGAAACGTGACGTAAATTATTTTCAAAACAAGCACTTATTTGTTTATCAAAAAGGTGCTTGTTTGTCGAAAACCATTTCTCATTAAATAATTAGTTGACTATTAAAGACAATAAAAAGTATGAAAATTTTTTTTTGCTGATACGATAATAATTATTTTGAATCACATTTCAAACATACTTACTATCCTGCAATAATTTTTTATTAGAAGGAGAAATTGGTGCGGTACTTTGACAAGATGATGGTCCTCATATTTTGAGGCTGCAAAAATTTTATTTATATTGATTTTCTAGAACCAGACTGGTCAATAAACAGTGACTATTATTGGAGCGATCTTGACAAAGTTCGTCAAGCAATTGGTAGGAAACGAAGAAGGTTGTTATGATGAATGATCTTTCAAGATTATTATGGGCTTTTAGAGCAAAATGTAATTTAAATTGGTTTAGATTTAGTCATTGAAAAGTTAGGAAGAAAGTTTTAATTTTGTGATTAAAATTTCAAGGACAAAGCTGAAATAAATGTGTAGATCACAATGAAGATAATGCAATTTTGACGACTGGGGCTTGTAAATTGCAGATAAAACATCGGTAACACCAATATCACAACCTTTGATTACTCGGGACACGTGTTTCGAGAGCGCATGGGCTCTCATCATCAATCAAATACCAAATGAATAAATAAAATTAAAAACTATCAATATAAACATCCCTTTTTCAATAAACAACCATTGCATGCGACTCTTTACCTAAACCGAACTAATTGCTAATGCATATGTTGAGAAGGGACTGTCCTTTGTTAAGTGTTCGAACAAAACCAATTTTCCAAGAATCGATGGTTCTCTGTTCATGCGATTGTCGTATTTGTCAATGTAGGTAAATACTTTCGTATGCCTCTAATTCGAATTCGACGGGTACGAATGACACTTGGTAATGAACAGAACCAAACAGAATTGCGCTTGTTTATTGATTCTTATAAAGTTAGGTTGTTTCTATGTAACGGCAATGAATTCTCATCAGTAATTTATGTATATTAGAAAAGCGTCAATATGCAGTGCATCAATGGAAGATTTGTGGTGATTCGAAGGTTATTGCACTTATTCTTGGACAGTATTTATTTCGTTAAAGCTATTGACAATGCTCCTGGTTTCATGTACTTAAAACCGTAGTTTCCTAAAAATTCAATCACTAATGTATGATGGAAAGTTTGAGACGCTATTGACTTCAGCGGAAAAACAGCTTGTTGAACATTGAAAAATGCTACTCCCACTTTTTGGGAAATTGAATCGCGGAAAATTACTGGAGCATTGAGCGGATTGCAATTAAATTTCTTCTTGGAAAATCTTGGTGCATTGAGCCATGAGTGAGTTTCATCAGGAGATTTCAGCGATAGAAATGAAGTATCAAGGCGAATGGAATCCTAATATGCTGGCTGATTATTGTTGGATTATCAAGAGGGACATTTCACAAACAAAATATAGCAGAAAATCGACATTTTTTGATTTCCATTTCTGCTACATTTCGTTATTCAAAAATTTTGTGTCAGGTGAATCAGAATTTTTGAGTATTGAAATGAAAATGCTTGCTTATCGGAAACTTTGCACAATGGGAAAAAAGCAGGCATCATATTTAAATTCACGACAGAAAATATGATGAGAATCCGATATTTCTCTTTTGAAACAACGGAAAGTTTGTTTTCTGTTGCAGTTATGAAGGTTTCCAGGTTTTGACCGCGTCATAGTACTGTAAATACAGGATGGCCATTCGAAAACGAAACGGCATTGATTTTGGGCATTTAATGTTTATATGCAATCCCTTAGGCAGGGTAGAACTGACCCCAAAAATCTTAAATGGAAAGGAGGTTGAGTTGTACTTCAATTGAAAGGTCTTTCGATTCTCTTTACAATGATACCTAGTTTATGGCATTACATTTCACTATGATGCTCAAAAATTAACTTTTATTTCTGTTATTAGGAAAAGCGATTTACAGTATCAAAGAGATAGCATGATAATGAAATGTAATGCCATAAACTAGGTATCATTGTAAAGAGAATCGAAAGACCTTGCTTGTACGCCTAATAAATGTCCGAATCAAAAACAAAGTCGACGTTTCTGAGCATTTTATTTTTATATGATATTAAATGCCCAAAATCAATCCCGTTTCGTTTTCGGATGGCCACCCTGTATATACAATACAATAAAAAAAAAATAATAAAAGTACAAAAAATACAAACTCTACTAAATTCAATGTTTTTCCATTAATATAATGGGTTCTTCTGAAGCGGAAGTGCGTAGGGAGCGTCAAAAGCTCAGCTGATAACTTAATGTGTGAATCGCGCTAGAGGCAAAAACCTAACAGAAGCGGAAGCCCTCCTAACAGAGTCTCGGATCATCGAAGCCTTCGATATCATTCCTTTTCTATTCGCCATTCTTGTTGGGAAACATAGTTGGATCTGCGTTGTCAAATAATGGATTTAGATTCGACATTTCGGATAGCAAGTAAGAATCAGTTTCAGATAATAGAAGCATTTATCTTTTATGTGAGGACGAGATAGTGGATCTTGGCATCAGGATAGCTTGGATTCGGAATGGATTAACAATTCCAATATACCTGTAAGATTTGATGGATGTAATTTTGTCAACATTAATTCAACAGAACATTTGACGAGGAAAAGCTGTGAATTACATTGGGGAGAAATTTCAATAAGTTGATTGATAAGGTTTTATAAGCAATACTTTTTGTTGTGTTTACCTATAAACACTATCTACATGTCTTTTCTATTTGTACGGGCAGATGTTTAGAAGGATTAAGCATACTAAATTAGAACTAGAGTTCAGGATCACTTTTTTCATTGAATCTGTTGTAATGGTTTCAACATGCCAGTTATGTTGAAAATTGTTTAGGCATTGCAACAACTATGCTTAGAAAGGTGGCCCACTAGTGTTTTACTGCATCTGCCAAAATTCCTCTATTTGCTAGTAGTTTATTATTTATAAAGATTTATTATTTCAAAGTAATATTATACGGCAGAAAAATACTAAAATATCACAGAGAATTCCATAGAAGTATTGAGTTTTAGAAAAATCGTATTATGTAAGCTAAAATAAAGCGCATCAGTAGAAAATAGAGGACATTATGGATATTGAAAACTAAAGCTAATATTTTACCAAAAATTATTGGTTAGATTCTGAATTCATTGAACGATCTCTATAATACCCTAAAACAATTACGTCGAAAATTCCTACGAAATAAACCGGTTCCTGTTATTAAAGACTTCGTCCTTCAACATACCGCGGCACGATATGCTACCGCTCAGCTTAGCTCCCATGCCGGAATATATTGCTTTTACTATAGTAAATTCCGTCTAATCAATAAAGTACATCGCCTCGCGTGGAATGCTATTTGCTTAGGAAAGGCGCGACTATGTTTACTCTTCGTTTAGGGGTTCCAATTTTTCGCGTGCAACATATCGACTTCGTACTTTTTCCCTCCCTTTCTCTCTTCGTCGTTTTTTTTCTGATTCGTTGGATTATGGGAGAATTGACGTAGAATAATTTTTCTTCGAATATAGTGAAGACAGAAGGAGTATCAAAATCCTATTTACTTATTTACACGTATTACGAAACAGGAATTTCTTCTTTATAGTTACTATAACATTCGATGTTTATGACATTCCTTGCGTTGACGTTGAGAAATTACGCACCCTAGATGAGCCAGAGTGCTTGTCCAATCTCATTTTTTTCCTTTCGCGGTGGGAAATATACGGCGTCTTCTTCACTTCCTCTACGTATTGTCTTTGTTTCGGTTTGTGCCTCTTTCGAGACTGGATGGGAATAGAATCCGTGAGATCTAATCTTTTTGCTGGAAGTTGTAATATTTGTAATTTCCAATTAATCTTCTTCACGATAAAGGAGCAGATATTGAGTTATGAGATAATAGAGAAGACGCCCACTGGGAAATGCTTTTTTGTTTGCACTTGCTTAAAATGGAATTTCATCTATCATTCTTATGCTCCAGACGACTATTCTGCTTTAAATCGGTTGAAATTTAATTATTGGAGGTGATTTTGTTCAAGATACGAGCGTCAATCGATATAAGAACAAGGTAATTTTATTTTTCTAGCACCAGAGGCAATTTCTATGTAATAATGTGATATTTTATAGAGCGCTGAACTTTTGTATATCAACCTCTTATTGCAGATAAAATGACAGGAGACTCATGTATACATTAACCTACTTTGGTCGAAGATTGGTAATAAGATGAACAAGGAAGAACATAACGCACGCACTTCGTTGTAAGGTGGTCTTATTTTTATATTTGATTATAGTTTTCGTGGCAGATACGTTATGTGAGCACCACTTATCAAATTCTTTTAGTACGTTTATGAGCGTCAATTTTGCCTTAAAAATGATACTCGAATTATAACTCACAGATAATGCTCATACGAGGGCGAGGTGAAAATTATTGCCCTGATAACTAGAGATGTGTAGTTCGTGAACGAACTATTAAACAGAACTATTCTTTGAGCTGAACTAAAAGAACTAGTTCACAGATTCGAAATGAACTAGTTCGCCTGAACTATTAAGGCTTGATGCTGATTAGGCATGAATTACATACACGTATATGGCGAGTAATGGGCGACGTTAGCCGACTAATAAATACGACGTCGAACGAGAGAATTATTAAAGCGGCGTAGGAGAATGCTTGAGGATACAGGCGCTGCGAGTCGATTCTGTTTCTGGTGAACGAGGCAACCGAGTGAATGCGTGCTTGCTTAATTAATTGTTCGTTCACGAACTAGTTCACTGAACTAGTTCGCAGAAGTGAAATAGTTCGCGGGAACTAATTCACTGAAAAAAACTACTAAGCACATCTCTACTGATAACTAGTGAAAGATGTTTTCCAGCCACAAATTTCTTTAGATTTGGGAATAGGGGATAGTCAGAGGGAGCCAAATCTGGGGAATATGGTGGATGTACCAACAATTCTAACATTAAATCCCTAAATGTTTCCCTTGCTACAGCACTTCTGTGGGCCGATGCATTCTCCTGATGGAACAAGATTTTTGTCTTTTGCAATCCAGTGCTGATCTCACGAATTTTTTTATCTAGCTGGTCAAGAAGGTGTGCATAGTATTAGCAAGTTATTGTTTTACCCTTAGCAAGGTAATCCATTAAAAAATCCGTTTTGCATCTGAAGAACAGTCACCTTTCTGTCAGATGAAATTGACTTCGATATTTTTAGGACAGAACTACGGACTTCCATCCACTGTTTTGACTGCTGTTTCATCTCAGGCATGAAGATGTTTTGCATGGTTGTAAATCTTTATACGGTTTTAAACACAGTGCTAAATGTTGGAAGACAAAATTCCGTAAGACATTTTGTTTCATGAGTCTTTGATGATGGTATGGTATATTTTCTTACTTTCTTGATGCTACTAGCGTGAATGCTTACATTCTTTTGAAATTTCAAGGAAATAGCGTTAGTCAGAAAAACTTTCGAACGCAAGTGGTTGATGGTTTAGTAGCAGCTTAAGAAAGGACAGATCAATAGTATATCAAGAAAAAATAACTAGAAATTCCGTCCATCAACGAAAATCTAATTCGTAGGAAATCGATTTGCACAGTGTTCACAGTATCTTTGATCTTTGTATGCTAGTTAATTGAAAACCATTGTAGTGAAAAACATAATATGAATCAAGTTTTGTATTAAAAAAAAATGGAATCGCAGAGTTTGCGAGTTTTCTCAATCTTCTTCTACAAATTCTATATTTATTGTTACTCTATAATTACCTGTTTCATCTAATTCTAGGTATTGGCGCAGAGATGGCGACACTAGTTTAAGACTAAACTTTTTGTTTTATAAAATATTAAACAATTACCCGAATTGCTTAAAATTTATCAAAATAGAGATGAGAAATGTATTAATTTTTTTTAAAATGGCAACCAAGTGATTTTTTTGCTGATTTTTATTCCTCTTTTTTTTCTTGAAATGACTTGATATTTATTTTCATATGCTTTAATAACAAAATATCTGTATAAAATCATAGTTTCCAATACACGGCAAAATGTGATTTCAAATCAGATGCTCCAGTTTTTAATACTTCTTTTTATTCATGTGACCATAATTCTATAAGTGGCCTATGTTTTCTTAATGTCATTTTCCATGTCATTTTGAAGTACCTTTCAATAAGTTAACAAGTTAATTTAATCAAAATAGTTTCATTGTAATTTGTAAACATGGTCAAACTCAGTGAAACTGAAAGAATTGAAATCTTAATGATGGTTGGTTATGGAGATCGACAACGTTCACACCAAGATGTTTCTCATTTATTTAATAACGTTCATCCGGAGAGAAATCCTATTGTACAATGCACAGTGTCTAAATTGGTTAGAAAATTTAGAGCAATTGGAAATGTGAAAGATATTCCAAGATCTGGACGTCCAAAATCAGCTACAAATCAACATCAAGCTCTTGATGTATTACTTAGTGTTATGGATAATCTTATTACGTCAACCATGCAACTTGCTTTGGATAATGATATTAGTCAATCATCGGTAGTTGGAATATTAAAAAAGAACAAATATAAACCCTATACGAAACACCTTCTCCATCAGCTAAACGAAGATGACCCTGACAGAAGAATGCAGTTTTGTGCAATAATGATGGAAATGATCAATAATAATCAAAATTGTCTAAACCACAGTTTATTTTCTGATGAAGCCACGTTTTGTCTACATGGGTTTGTAAACAGACACAACTGTCGCTACTGGTCCAGTTAAAATCCCCATTGGATGATGGAACACCATACACAGCATCCACAAAAACTTAATGTCTGGGCTAGTATTTTTGGGCACCACATAATAGGTTCATACTTTATAGATGGAAATTTGACAGCAGATAGATACCTAAACCTATTGCGTGATCACATTGTACCTGACATTGCACATTTATTTCCGGATGAAGATCGACAAGGAAAGCCAAAAAACCAGCAAGACGACGCTCCACCACATTATGGAGTTGATGATGATTGGACGTCGGAGATCTATTGAATGGCCTGCTAGATCGCCCGATTTGAGTCATTTATTATGAGTATTTTCTCTAATATTTTATTATTAAAGCATATGAAAAAAATATCAAGTCATTTCAAGAAAAAAAAGAGGAATAAAAATCAGCAAAAAAATCACTTGGTTGCCATTAAAAAAAATTAATACATTTCCATGGAAATATGTTGACATAGAAAAACCACGAGTAGTCTAAGAGATGGAGAATAATTAGTAAAAAAACTTTTGTTAAAGACATTTTGTTATAAAGTTCATATTTACAGAAATAAACGGCCTATTCCATACTTTTGATGATATAGCTGGTACACCGTTGTAATTTTCCGAATTTACAATAGAAATGTAAATTCAGAAACATTTTTTTCGGTGTAGCAGTAGTTAAAATAAAATACAATACACAAAGCTTTTTTAAAAATTGTAACTTTTCTACCTTCAGAAACCAGCGACTAAGCTCTCGATTCTACCAAAAGAGAGGTAATGAACTTGGATGAATATCAAAAAATAATGATGAAAATATAGCTACATGAGTGAAAATTCTAGGTAGGGTTGAAAGGGAGTAAGTTACAAACTCGTGTTTTCATTTATCCCATAGAAAAGTTCACATTGAAGCAAATCAAAAACACGGGAAGACAATTGCCGTTTCTATTGATGAAGCGAAGGAGGCTATTTAATGGTTTTTTCGTCATTTTGGAAAAATATTTTTACATTTTTTGCTGTTCTCGATTAACAATAATAAAGCAATACGTGGCTGTAACGAGCTGAGTCTACACAAGTTATACACAAACGTAATTTGAAATGTTGAAAGATTACACAATCTGAAGTGGTTCTACAAGTGGTATTAAATATCATTTTATACGAATCTACAAATTAATTGATTTATCCAAAACAAATTATTTAATTTATTATTCATCACAATAATATTATGTAGTAAGAAACGTATTCAAGTAAATCAATATACGAGGAGATTATTTTAAAAGCGACGGTAAATAAACCTTAAAAAGAGTAAATGAATATAATAGCAAAAATTAATCAGTCAAACAAACGGGAAATGAATGTTGGCTAGTTGTTATTATTTTACACTTTTACCGCTACTTAGCAAGTTAATTGTGTCGCGTTAGTATCACGCAACTTAGCACAATTAACTTTTTAATGTCAAGGCAAGCGAAAACTTTATAGCCGACTTTGAGCTAATATATGTATATCGTAGTTTTTATAAAACAACTACAAGTATAATTTACTAGTTAGCTTTCATTAAGTGCAGAAAGCATGTCAAAGTGCGAATTATATTTGAGGAGCTCGTTTTCAAAAGTGAACAAGTCCATGTTTTCAACGTTAGAGTTAGAGATGGCGTTACGTGTATTAAAAGGTGGTCTGCAATATAATTTAATCAGTTCTTGTCAAAACGCAACAAATCCTATTTAAAACTTTAAAAGTAGACGGAAACTTTGTGTTTCACTATCAAAACGCAACATGCCTACAATGTGTTGTTTTCAAAGCGAAATATGTCCAGTTTGCACACAGAGAAAAATGTTCTTGAATTAAGAAAATATACTGTTTTACCCTAATATTTTTAATGCTAGAATATTTCTGTTTTTATTCAAACACATTTTCTTGGAATAAGTAAATGCGTTTAATACAATCTAGACTATATTTGTTGTAAAATACGTATTTGATCTGAATAACTTCCCTATTTGTGAAATAGCTGAATTGCACATTTCGAGCAGCTGCGTTCGAGATTATATGTGTATATGAAGCGTTTATACGTGCATTTTTATCTGCGTGCACCATTTTGCAAGAATTAGATACATATATGTAAGTTTTTTATAGTTAAGGCGTGGACATTTGCAGTAATAAAAGTACATATTTAATAATGCATTATGTGAAGTGTATTTTAGCTTCATGGGAATTGGAGGAATAATTTTAACCAAACGTTGTACTTGAAGTAAATCCATTGGCTAAACTTCCGAATGTCGACCACTGAATTGGCAATTTATAAGCAATTTAACGGAAAGTACAGGTTTTACTGAGTCCAAAACGGACCCCCGTTTCTTGCGGAGATCAGTCTAAGATACCTAACAATCGTTCTAAAAAGTGTTATTTCTAGGTTATGTTTCGCTAGTGTTTTGACATTTCTGCGAGGATTTTCAGTTGATATCATAGATTATACAACTCATAATGTATTAATTCCCTATACCTCTACTGGACTAATAAGTGATAATCAAGCACCGTGCTTTTTCATTAATAAGCGATAATCATCTTTGTTGATTTACCATAGCAACCGGTTTTAATCGTTGACTGTTGATAGGAAATTGCTTGTCAATTACATTCCTGTCATAAATAATTGATTGAAAATGTCGCGATACGGCGAAACTTCCTTAGAAATTATTGACCAGACAGTAAAAAATAATAAACCTGTTAATACAATGCGGTCTGAAAATTACGTATGGTCACAATTTATGAAATTTTGTGAAATTCGATCATATATATTGTCAAAAGACACCAGAGAAGAGGAACTGGCGAACATTTTACAAGACTGGGCATTCAATATGCGAAAAAAAAGGACGGATCAGAATATAAAGAAAGAGTAGTGAAGCTTATGTGGAATGTTACGGCAAAATTAATACAAAGGAAATACTTTGATGAGTACGAACGCTTAGTGAACCCATTTACAGATAATGTATTTGAAAAAGCTAGAAAGACGAAGGATACTAAACGAAAACAGTTACAAAACATTGCTGAAAAACGCAAAGTAAGTGCCACAGCTTTAACTATGACGGAAATTCAAAACATTGCTTCAAGTTATGACGAAAACACTCCTGACGGTTTACAAAAAATTTTTACCACATAGCAGCTGTCGAATTAGCTTGGCGTGGAAACGAAGGCGCTGCGTGTCAAATTGATTTTTTCAGAAAGAAACTAACAATGACGGATCTGAAACTGGTCGTATTGAATATAACTCAATATTCTCCAAAACTGCACAAGGTGGCAATAAAAATTTGAGTGACAGTAAATGGCTTATTCCCAATAAGGAAAATGAAAATTTGTGTCCTGTTAGACTTTTTAATAAAATAATGGAGAAAAGAACAGCAAATATCACAAATAGGAGATTATTTCTAACACCAAATAAATACTGGTTAATAAGCTCAGTATGGTACAAAAACAGCGCCGTTGGTGTAAACGAGCTGGGTAAATGGACACGCATTGGCGCAGATAGAATTGGTCTTGATACAAAACGGAAAAGATTTAGTAATCACTCAAATCGATCGTCGACAGTTAGCAATTTGTCGAAAACAGGTGCAAATTTGCAGGAAATAATAAAAATAACTGGCCATACTTCAATTAATTCTCTAGAACCTTATCTACAGTTAACTGAGCAGCATCATTCTAAAATTATTTCTAGCATAAGAAACAGCAATGATAATGCATCGACATCAACGAATACTTCATTATTAGAAAATATTTCTGCATCGACATCAACAAATACTTCATTATTAGAAAATAGTTCTAATATTACTTATAATAATTGTACATTCAATTTTTACAATAAATAATTCCTGCAGTGCTTTTTTTGCTTTATACATTGTATAATGTATGATTAGGCAGCTCATAATGCTTGTCAGTGTCAGTGATGACATTTCCTATATGTATTAGTACCCGTTAGAAATTAACCTCAAAATGTCGTACCTAATTTGAAGTTGCTTTATTCGTTGTATAATCTAAAGAATACAACTCTTGGTTTTGTGATTATCTGCAATCGCCGGTTTGGCACTCGATATGTTGCCAAATAATTCCACTCGTCCTTCGGACTCGTGGAATTAATATTTGGCAACATATCTCGTGTCAAGCCGGCGATTATCGATAATCACAAAACCACTCGTTGTATTATATATGATAATATAATACTAACGTACTATAGATACGGCAGAAGGTCCCGTGTACTGTCGTCAAAGTTTTGGTACTCACACATTTCACCAGGTGTCGCTGGCAATGCTTTTTGAAATTTGAAATATGAAAAGCGCGAAATTGAGTGTCATTATGACATTATATTGTCATTCTGATTTTGTATGTTGTGTCGCAAGCGTCTTTAAAAACAGTATTAGTAGAATATGGTAATTTTTGTGATATTCTTGGAGAAGATATAATATAAGTTGAAGGATTATGCACTCTACAAAAACTTTTTGAATAAAAAAGAGATAACAACAAGAACAAAAATGACGGTGTATCAAGCAGTATACTTACAAGTTATAACCTATGGAGCAGAAAATTGGATACTTCTTGAAAGACAAACAAAACGACTACAATCCAGTGACATTAGACAGATGCTGACAACAAAATCATTAAGAACTGAAGTAGAAGAAAAGAAACTGAAATGGTGGGGACACTTCATCAGAATGAATGAAACTAGACAGGTGAAGCGGGTCTGGGAGGTAAGGAAAATCGGGAAAAATCGGAGAGGACGACCCAGAAAAACGTGGAACAGCAGTACGGATGAAGTTCTGAAAAAAAGAGGAAAAACATGGAACGAGGCGAAGGCCAGAAACAGGAAAGAGTGGCGTGAATTTGTTGAATCTGTGGAAAGAGAACTTTACACCTGGACAGCTTCGGGTATAAGAGGTCTTTGATTATGTATGTATGTATGAAGGATTATGTTGGACGTGGTTTAGTTTAACCCTTAAATAGGAGTGTTAAATATCGCTTAAGGTTGAAACTATCGTTTCTATTAAATTGACAAGAGCTGACATACTAGTTTTGACATAAACCAGTGACACTTTATTTTCATATCGCATTATCCCATACAAATTGAAGCAGTACAAGAAATGTTTAATATTTTCAAGGCGATAACACCAGATACAATATACTTCGCCAAGGAGAGTGCAGTATACAACATCCAATTAATAGGTAAATACAAGATGTGTTATTAAATTCTGTTATGGTTGAGACCTACATTCTAATAGTACCCCCGGCTTTCCGAGATTGTTAAAACTTGAATATCTTTTGAGATCACTTTTATAAATTACCTAACCTTCGGTTTCAATATTACAGGTATACGTGACATATATCATCCAAATTGAAACTTCACGAGAAGCGTTAGGGAATGAAATTTATCAAGGCGATAATAAAACTCAGTTTTATTATCGCCTTGATAATGACCGCATTGCTGTTGAAACGCGTCGGTGTTTTTAGTTAAAACTTGTTTGGTGTTCAGTGGGTTAAATTGTTTAGTGTTCTACTTCTGCACCAAGAGATCCAGCGAAGAACTTAAGTACACTTTACATTATTCTGAGAAATAATGTCCTATTTTGGTTTAAGTAAATTTACGCTTGGCAACATTTTCTAATGCCTTTGCCCGTAGTGTATGGAGTACTAAAATAAAAACGTTTTACATAAACATTCTTTCGACCGATTCAAACGCGCAGATAAATTGGGAAATAACCGATACCCTAAACTGTTTACATTATCGAATAGACAACCTAGATTTCTCAAAAGTTAACAGGAATTAAACATTTAATAAAGGATTGAGATCGCCGGTAAATGAAACGGACTTGTGGTTTTCGAGATTTTTTGATTTGAAAGATGTCCGAGGAAGCCACGTGACCAAAACGCTGCGTGACGTAGAAACTCATTAAACGTTACCGGTCTAATTTGTAGGTTATATCGTTGATTGAAGGAATACATAAAGATGCGCTACCTATGACAGTTGACAGAAATTTATCCCATAAAATGGAGATTTGCATTTGGCATTATATAGGATCTGAAATTTCTGTCAACTGTTATAGGTAGCGCATCTTTATGTATTCCTTCAATCAACGGTTATATTCAACACTTTAATCCCTTTAATCTATCCTGTTGGGGGATGCTAAGGCATGAATTATTATTATTATTATCTTGACGAAGTAGGTAGGTTAAAATGGGGAACAGTGAAAATATTTATTCCTTCAACGGAATTTTATGTAAGCTTGTGGAAGATAAAAACGTGCATAAGTTACTTAAAAAAAATGGTAAGTTTCAGTTTTTCTTACAGTTTTTGGTATTTATACATACATATAACTGACAGTTCGACTGAAACTGAGATTGAACGGAATACTGATCTGACCGTCTAAAGGTACCTACACTAATTTTAATACCATACTACTTGTATAGGTTACTACTTGTACTTACATCAAAATGACCAGTACAGCAATATCCTGTAGTCTTCTCTGACGAAGGTACATCTCTCCTCATGACTGAACCATTTTTTTCTTTTTGTTACATCCCTGGGGATTGTGATGAACTTTTTATCAGGGGCTTTCACGGTGGAACTTTTACACATTGGCACTGCACAATACTTGTACCATATGATACAGACATTTTAGTCAAAACAAGATTAAAATTGTCTTCAAAAGTTCAAAATTAAAATTTAAAAAGTAAAAAGAAATTGTCCAAATACAATAGATTTCGATAACATAAACTGACATCTATGACTGACATAATACACAACATCATACGTCACAGTTTTTAGTTCACGTAAACGCCGCGTTTTGGGAGAGCGCTGTAATCGTGCTTCTTTCTTCCCCCATTTCTAGGTGAAAAAATAGGTATATTTTTTCGTCTGGGAATAAAAGGAATGGCTATTTCTCATGATTATCTTTAAATTTAAAGAATAATTACAAAGTACATAGGTAGTCTATTGTATGCTTGTTCACATTACCGGGTGTTCCATTTAATCCTACAGTAAGAATTTTCTGTTCACATGACCGCGATGTTTCCATTACCGCATATTCACATAAGCGAGCGTCTACTGTATATTACTTATTAATTGTATTAAGAGATACTGCAAAATAAAAAAATTATTATTATTTTTATATTCCTTGACGAAGTCTTTAAATTGCCGCTCGATATTTCGTATTTCTGACTGGATGTCAACTGAAAATCCTCGCAGAAATGTCAAAACACTAGCGAAACATAACCTAGAAATAACACTTTTTAGAACGATTTTTAGGTATGTTAAACTAATCTCCGCCAGAAAAGGGGGCCGTTTTCGACTCAGTAAAATCTGTACTTTCCGTTAAATTGCCTATAAATTATCAATTCAGTGGTCGACATACGGAAGTCTTACAAATCCATTATATTCTTACATTAAAACAATGTTGTTTTGCGTCAAAACAATTTCCTTAGAAAATAATATTCTTGTGATAACACTATATAGTTTTGCGGATATACAAATACGGGATTGTTTTAACTCAAGATCAAGATAATATTTCTCTGCGTGTGACGGTTCTGAAACGGTTAACTTTGCGATCTGCACGTGTATAGTGGTGTATTAAGATTTGGTTCTTGATTATAATGTCTTCAGACGGTGTGACTGTGGCAGAGAATAGTGTGTACTGTATAAATAAACTCTGAGGTCTTCTACCGTGACAATGATCCATCAAAACCGCACAAAAGATTATTGAAACAAGGAAAAAGTTTGAATCGTGATACTTTATCAGAAGTTGCAGATGGAATGAGTCAAGAAAAAGAAAAATCAGTTAACAACCTCCTGAAATCAGCTTTTGGCAAGAACTGGATAAGGGATCAAAGCATGGAATAGTAGGTACTTCAATGTGTTGACAGATTTGATTAAAGATGCATCAGCTGAATTGCCAGAGACTCAAGACAATTATGATTGTATGGAAGAAGAAGCTGAACTCAAAATTGAAGATGTGTAGAAATTAACTAGTTTCTGCTTTCAGGTTTTACTATGTCTGTTGAGTTCGTTTTCGATAATGTTAGGTTTCTTTTGTAATGTATAGTACTATAAATAAACTATTTTGTATCTTTTCTTCTTAATTGCTCTTTGTTTTTGATAATTAACGATTAGCAATTAAAAGATTTTTTCATAAGGCAACAAGTCCATCTTTCATTGGAAAAGTGCAACAAGTCCAACGCATAATATTTCTTTTTTTCTTAAATAGGTACCTATTTGTGATTTACAAAAATTACTATAAACAATCCACATTGGGAAGGTAACTTATAAAAAAAATTAGAAACCAAGATGTAATGGCGTTTCTTCAAAAACATATAATAACGTTTATCTCAAAAACGTAAATTTCGATATGTTGAGTTTTGCTTCTAATGTCGTCTTCATCAGCAAAGGATAATAATTTTATTTAGAATATTTTAAACCAAATGGAAAATGATAAATTAATAGAATCTTGGTAAAATTGGATAAGGCCGCATTGTGCGTGGAAAACAGGATGTCCAGAAGAAAGCGAGATATCTTACCTACTACTACTGTAGTATCAATATTCTGTACTTAAACGAGAAGATTTTGAAAACATATATAAAGCAAGTATTCCAGATCTAGCTTCAGAACCGGTTGAAATAGTTATGATTAACATAACATATAAACAATCCTTGTTAATTACAGTTTCAACCAGAAGTAAGACGCAAAATGATTACCCAATTTTTCGTAACTATTAAGTAAAATATTACTGAAATATTAATTAGGTTTTACGATTTTAGAAAAATATTAAACAATGCTTGTCTATATGATAAAGTCCATCGATGTAGCCAGGTGAATTTTAGTTTAAACCAAAAATTAAAGTTACTTGTATAGCATTGACAAACGCTACTTAAACTCACCACCTTATTTCTCGCCATCAATTTGAAAATGTCTCCAATTTTCATAATACGATAAACTCTATTTCCATTATCGATCATAATTCCAATTTTCATTAAAATTCCAAATAACAGAACACCACGGGTGCTTCGGAATGCTATTGGTTTATCCGCCGAGGCGTATTGTGGAATTTGGATGGGATGAATGAGGCCCTATTATCTAGATAAGGCCAGCTTACTATAGACAAAACGAGAGAGTAAATGCATTTGTGTGCATCGAGTTTGTGCGGGTATCGACGGAACACATTTTCGATCAGATTTATTGCAGCGATGGCATTTCGCGTTCTGTTATCTACATTTAAATGTCATCCGCTGTTATTAAATAAAGAAGAACATGAACGTCGTTATACGAACGAATTATTCTGCTCGGTCACGATACTCGGATTGTAGTACTTCGAAATATGTTGAGAACACGATAAGAGGGTTTTTAATGCGAATAAATTTAAAATGAATGATAAATTCTCTATTCAAGGATCTAGTTGTTATTCTAAAAATATTCCATATTTTAGGAATTCTCTACCATTATTGAGATCTTTCTTAGGACTTAATTTCTTTTTTGCACATTTTTATATACTACTACAATTGTAAAACTATTAATAAATAGCTATAGTGTTTGTAAGTGATATCACATGGATTTTGATTATGTGGGCTTTCTTCATTTTTTTCGTCGATGATTACTATGTTGTTGCTACTAACGTTTGATATTGCCGAATATCATTCCTCAATTTTGTTGGGTCTACCCAATTCGTTACTACATAAATATGGCTGTTTTTTTATTGTTGATTGTTGTGCCTATTTTAACAATTTAAGGCTGGACTGTACCCCCTGAAGTCTTTTAGTCCTCTGCTACCGACTTCTGCTCCGTGGTGGAATGAAGGATATTACTAGGACAACGATTATAGCTAAAATCGTCCCATCGACGATCCTGAGATATGACATTTATATTTATCGATAGGTTATGAACAAGCTGTACGAATCTACTCTGCAAAAATCTAGGCAAAATTCTGGTTGCTCTTTAAGAAGATGCTGTTTTTAGGTTTTCGTCTCATTGAAGTACTGATACATTAGTTTTCTCTGCCGTCACTACTGACGTACCATCGGCAAACGTAGTGATGAAATATTGCTGGCAATTATCTGATAGATCGTTTGTATTTATTGCAGGAATAGAAATGGACCTAAAATAGATCCTTGCGGTATACCACACCATTTGCGTATCCACAATAATCCGTAGTAATGTATGAATCGAAACTCAAACATTTCTAACTTCTTTGGTAGAATTCGATAATTGATTCTATCAAAGGCTTCCCATTTATCGGATAATTTTCTCATTATTGTATCAGTTGTCATGTATGTAGTTCTAGTGGTAGATCGCATTTTGGTGAGGTGTCATTATGTTGTACGTTTCTACAAAATCTATCATTCGTTTCAATGTTACATTTTCAAAGACTCTAGCAATTACAGAGACCAAGGCTATAAATCTGTAGTTCTCAGTATCACATACATTGCCGATTTTAAACATGAATTTTTATTTGATTTCAGGTTTGAATTTTGGATGTGTCTACATTGACAAAGAATAAATTTAAGAAGTCTAACATTTGCTTACACGTCATTTTGAGGAGTTCAGAAAACCATGTTATGTTGAAATCATTCTTTTTCTTTTTATTTGTTGCCTCATTTACTAGATTAGATTAGATTAGATAACTCATAGGATGTTCTTCACTGGATCTCTTGGTGCAGAAGTAAAACACTAAACACTTTAACCCACTAAACACCAAACAAGTTTTAACTAAAACACCGACGCGTTTCAACAGCAATGCTGTCATTATCAAGGCGATAATAAAACTAAATTAAAATAAAATCTACAAGAACAGGTAACCTAAATGTTATGCACGGTCAAACCGATACGTATCATTAATTTCCGATTAACGAAAACAATGACGAATGCGGTATAGGTCCATTGTCACAGTTTAGAAACAACATTTAGAAACTTACAATTGGTTATTTGTTTAATTAATTTAACATTCGTATGATCGATGTTGTGATCTGTTTCAAAAATGTGTTGGGCAACGCTCGATTTCTCAATTTTATTAAATCTAACATTAGCCATATGCTCTTTGAATCTAGTTGAGACTGCTCTCCTGGTTTGCCCAATATATTTTTGATTACAATCTTTACAAGTGATTTCGTAAATACCTGACTTTTCTAGAGGTTGTATTTTATCTTTAGGGTTACCGATGAGACTTCGTAAACTAGTCCCAGAACTGTAAACTATTCTGAGATCTAGCTCTTTGAAGATTTTACTCAAACTTTAGTGATAAAGGGAGCGTAAGGGAGGGTCACAACGGGTGAATCTTTAACATCCTCTCGAAAAGTCGTAGATTCTTTCACAGTTTTCTTATAATTAAACTTCCTAATTAACTCATAGATATGCTGAGGCTGGAAACCATTACACTTAGCCGCATCTTTTATAATTTTAAGCTCTTTCTCATACCTCGCCTTGTTCAAGGGAAAAGTGAGAAGTCTGTGGACCAAAAAATTCAGGCTTGCCATTTTGTGTTGAACACAATGATGGGAATCTGAAGGAATGTAGCGAAGTGTACTGGTTTCCTTTCTATACACATCAAACTCTAATCTATTGTTATTTCTAATTACTAAAGTATCTAGAAAGGGTAGCTGACCGTTTTCTTCTCTTTCACAAGTGAACTTTATGGTTTCGAACCGATTATTTAATCTATTGAGAAAATCGTCAATATTACATTTTTTAGTGTCAAATATAGCGAAAATATCATCCACATACCTCAACCAAACCGAGGAAAGTATTCGCTCTCAGATTATAAGTCCTTTTCAAAACGGCTCATGAAAAGGTTAGCCAAAAAGGGCGACAAAAAGTTACCCATTGCCGTTCCTTCCAGCTGTTCATAAAAACACCCGTTGAATTGAAAAATGTTCTGTTTCATACAGATGTCAGTTAAGCGAATATATTCCTGGACACATTGCTGACTCAAACTATTTTGAAGCAACAAGTCCTCGAGGTATGTCAAGGTGTCTGGAATCGGTACACTTGGAAAAGAGAACTAACATCAAATGAAATCAATATTTCACCCTCCAGCAACTGAATATTTTGGATTTCTTTAATAAATTCTAACGAATTATTTACTGCAAAACTAGGTTGCTGTATTGGCAAATTATTAAATTCATTGGTCAGCCATTTGGAAACCTTATAAGGTGCGTCAATTGCCGAAACAATTGGCCTTACCGACTTGCCGGGTCTGTGAATTTTAGGTAAACAATATAATTTAGGAATAACAGGATTGGCAACATGTAGCTTACGTCTAACATCGGCAGTAACAAGGTTGTTACGAATTTTAAACACATTGTTGATGGCTCTAATAATTTTCGGTAAAGGATTTTTTGAAATTGACTTATAAGGACCACTACTCAACAGGTCATTAACCCGATCATAGTAGTCCTCTTTATCTAAAATAACAACCTTGTTCCCTTTGTCAGCTTTCAAATAAAAACAATCTTTTTCCCGCAAAGTTTTAATGATTTTAATGTTTTCGGATTTCTGAGGTGATTTAGATAATGACAGCATTGCTGTTGAAACGCGTCGGTGTTTTAGTTAAAATTTGTTTAGTGGGTTAAAGTGTTTAGTGTTCAACTCATAGGAAGACTAAGTAGCCTCTTGCTACTGCTATCAATGGCTCGATTCTATGTAGGTCCCTGTTATCTAGACCACTTAGTCTAGCTTTGCATTCTTCATGAGATTTTTTAGCCTCGCCGGGTCTGTTTTCATGTAGCTCGCCATATCTGGGTATGGTTCACCAATACACCCTAGCCTCAATCTGGCTAGTCCCTCGCATTGGCACAAGATGTGCTGCGAGGTATCTTCGTCTGTTTGACAGAATCTGCACATAGCGTTTTCCACCAGACCAAGGTTGCTCATATACTTATTGAGTCTGTTATGTCCTGTTAGTAGACCTATTACTATCCTGATTTCTCCTGCCTTTGTTCTAAAGGTCATCAGTGTATTTAGGAATCTATTCTTTGATGAATTCTTTAGTCTGCCTCTGTCCTGGGGAGCTTTTCCACCATTCGAGGGATTTATCCGCCGATCATTTCTCCGCGGTTTTGGCTATTTTCTTTCTCGTGGTTCCACACGATGGTATAGATTCAATGAGTGACCTGGACGCTCCTCCTTTGGCCAGGGCATCTGCCTTCTCATTTCATTCAATACCGTTGTGCCTCGGTACCCAAGCTAGGGTCACCTTGCTGTCCTGCCTTATTTACTAAGTTCCAAGTAGGCTTTATTTAGTTTTGTGACTGCAGTATATAAGTTACAGTTACAATCTTTCTTACTTTCTTCTATAATATTCCTTAAATCGTTGCAGTAAGCTTTATAAAACGATTGTTTTATTCAGAACACCTGTACGAAGGTGGTCTGACTTTTTCTTTGACATTTGTTGACTATGTCATCATTTCATCATAACTATTTCCATTTCATCATTTTTATCATATTCTCAGAGTATGCTTCATTGAAGGTTGCAGTTATCTTAGAAATTAGTAAACAAATGCATTCATTTCGTTCATTTTTGTGAAACATCGTACTCCAGGTTAGGTCTTGAAGAATATTTCGTATGCTAGTTATTTCATAACTTGACAGGATTGACAGGATAGCTAGCAACACATTCGTGGTTGTTTCTTGTATGATGGATTCGTTTTATTGAGTCTTTCATAATCAAACGATCCATTGTGATTAAAACTTGCAATAAACTGTTACAAAATTAATCCGCCCAATTTGTAATTTGTCGTTTAATAGAAGTTTATATAGCGGTATCACTATCCTTAAATTACTTTTATTGCTACATAATTCACCAAATCTATGTAAAGATTCCATCTTCAACTTAACCATATCCGATGCGGATACACTATATTCATACTGCGAAAGCATCGTGTTCATCACTTAAATTCACCAGTGAAGCATGATCTTCTAGTTCTTCGCTTGATATGTAGGTACTTTGTTGTAATCCCACTCGGCATTCTACATATCTCCTTGGAAGCTGTTCAAATTTTAATATCGGATACTATTTTAGCTGCATGTATGTAGGTCGATTTCTGACACGTCTGAATTTCACCTGCAAGGGAGACATCGCTAGTTGGTTTGCTAGATCGAATGCGGCACTAGTTTATGTAATAGCGTGTGCTTTTGGCAGCGTTTCGTATACTTGAACGGACAATTCCCTGGATATTCAATGAATGCGCCACGGCAGAACATTTTTAAGAGGGATACAGGAAAAGGAACCATGAAAGCCTATATATTTAGACGGAGGATTCTCCGTTTGGAGGTAATAAGATGATGCTGTTCTAGTTTTAGAATTGAAATCAAATTAGAATGCGGATTTTCTAAAATGGAAGCGATGTTAACTTGTACATTATTAAACAATGTCGATATAAACGCATAAATTCCATTAAGACGCACACCACGATTAGAGCGAGATATAAGAGAACGTAATTATTTACTTTAATGTTTAATAATGTCGACGTTGACACGTAAATTAAAATAATAAACTCAACGAAAAGTATTTTGGAGCATTCATCATAATATGTCAACTATGTAATTAATAAGTTTAGTTACAGCGTCGTGGATGGCATCGCTTCTGATGTAATGTGGCTAGCTAGCTATGGGATGAAGCAATAGACAGGTTTCTAATGTATAAAGTTTTTGATCATGGTAGATTTGACAAGGAATCTAGTCTA
The DNA here is from genome assembly GCA_023690525.1 of Holotrichia oblita. NCBI lineage: Eukaryota > Metazoa > Arthropoda > Insecta > Coleoptera > Scarabaeidae > Holotrichia > Holotrichia oblita. Next base: position 60,614,170 of record CM043016.1, on the reverse strand, counting down.
GTATCAGTTTCCTTTATTGGGAGACACCAACTAATGCATTTATTATTTATTAGAAACTGTTTGTGATATTCTTTCTTTTTCAAAATTTTTGAGTACTACAGTTAAATATAAAAAGAAATCAAAAGGTAGTTTTAATGATACAGACATTGTCAAATTATCATAAAATGTGAATTCAAACCATAAAATATGTATCCAGCTAAAATTTAAAAAAATACATCGTCACTATATATTGCAGTAGCAGATCTAGATACGGAGGCGTTGGTACTGCGACAAGCCTTTTGTAGCAGAAAAATTTTATTAACTGCAAAGGTGTCTCTAAAGCAATAAACCGTATTTTATCTTGGAATATAAACAGTTGAACTAAAAAGTTTGCAATATATTCAAGTCGACTCTGATGCTTATCAAGCAGCACTAAACGCTCTAAAGGCATGTATTGTTTGTTTCGAAGCTAACATGGAATTATTTGCTCACTCTCAATGCTCTGTCCCAAAGAAACATAGGCACACTGATATTGGTAATCTTGCACTGGACATTCCAAAACTAACACAATAAAAAAAATCATAATTTTTTTAGCCACTACGGTTAAATCTGTGATAGACCTCAATAGGAAAGATCTTAGCAACATCACAGTTCTATTAACTATCTAGAGTCCTCTGAGGTGTCACCTCAAGAAGACAGACCCGACTAAAGTGCCACCACCTTGAACAAGTGCACTTAGAAGCGGCGGATCTAATCAATTAAGGGTATTCCACCACCACAAATCTAATCTAATCTTATCTGATCTACAATTCCAGCAAGATCACCATAGGAGTCTTTCATGACTACTAGCGAAGTGTGGTCTACGTTAGTATAAATTTCAAATAAAAGTGGCCGTAGAATTTGTCTTGACGAATTCCACTAACTTTACACGCTTATCTTAGGTCCAGGACATCAATACAAAATTTATAAATTGTATGATCATGATCTATTTTCTATAAAACCGTACTGATAATTAAATATAATATTGTTTTCCTGAAAGAACGAAAGTAATATGTTAATTAGAGTAGAATTCCACTAGCAATAGTGAAACAGGACAGTACTTATTTATATCTCTAGGGTTGTCTTTTTATACGAGTATACTGATTGTAGTTTTGCAGTTTTTAGTTGGTCAGAAAAAATACCAGCTCAGTTGTTTCAATTTCACAATTTTTTTTTTGTGGGAACTTCATTGACTTCAGCTGACATTTTTGGGTAAGGATCTTTTAAACCTGCCTCCATTTCAGAGCTGTCAGAAAGGTATAAGGATGAGGTATTTAAATTAGAGGTTATTTTAAAAATTTGGTCCATGTCACTAGTAGCACCTATTTTATTATATTTTGTCAAAATGATCCGCGAAAAACTGACGTACTACGTTAGGGTCATCTACTTTAGTATCAACGCAAGGACTACTTGTATGTATGTATGTGCTAGGGGGTGATATCGCACTGCGATCTGAAAGGTCTATTGTCCCCCTCCCCTTTCTTGCTGTGAGGTCGAGGGTTTCTCGTCTTCATAGCTGGCTTCTAGGCCTATCTGCTTTAGAAAATTTAGAATGTGGGATGGCTTGACTGTTGGCAGATCTCCCACTTCTATTTCATAAGATCCTAGGTGCCTGGCCCTTGAATTACGTAGTGCTACGCACTCAGAGAGGATATGTATGGAAGTTTCGTCTTCCTCCTCGCTAAAACGGCATTCTGCTGTCTCTGCTAGCCAAATTGTTTTCATATGGCTTCTGAGCCAACAGTGACCTGATAGGATTCCTGTCAGTAAGCGAAGTTTGTCCTTGCTCATGGTAATGAGTTCATTGAATGTGTTCTGGTTATAGGTTCCCAGAGTTGTTTTCGCTTGTCTCATTCTATGTTGATCAAACCAGTGCTTGGTTTTCCTTTGATCATGCTTTGTTTTCCTTTGATCAACTTCCCCTTTTAGTTTCTCTAATATTGTACTCTGATTGATCCCGCTAAATGGTTCAGGGCCCAAGAGAGGCTCCATTTTTTGCAAGTTTGTCAGCTTCCTCGTTTGTTTCTAATCCGGTGTGTCCCGGCACCCACATGAGAGTGACTTTATTTTCTCTGTCTAGCTTGTTTAGCTTAGACAGGCAGTCCCAAGCCATTTGTGAGCTGATTGTATAGGAACTCAGCGTTTTGATGGCTGCTTGACTATCGGTCAAGATGATAATCTCCTGTTTCCGATACTTTCTTTCTAGGTTAAATCGGACGCATCTATCTATAGCGTGTATTTCCGCCTGAAGGATGCTACGGAACTTCCCTAAACTTTCAGAGTACATGGTTCTGGGCTCATATACTCCGATTCCAGTCCCTCCGGTTGTCCTAGAGGCATCTGTATACCATAATATGGCATTTTTTGTTCAGTTCCTTTATGGTGTTTTGATTCCAGTCGCTTCTGAAACCTAGCCTCGTGGTGAAGTTTTTTCCGAGGCTGAATTTCTTCGACATCCCATCGCGGGGCATGTCCCACAATGGATCATCTTTTAGTAGGATTTTTGATTTCTGCCTGATGGGGCTTTCTTCCATCAGTCTGTATGTGGTTTGTCTAGCCACACTCTCAACTAAAATGTGAAGAGGTGTGAAGATTTAGAACCACTTCTAAAGCGGCCGATTGGGCATGTGCTCATTGCACCAGTAATGCAAACGCATGCCAGCCTTTGTATCTTTGCGAGTTGCATCCTTGTTGTGGTCAGACTGGCACGTTTGCTCCAAGCCACTGCCCCATAGGTGATGATTGGTCTCACTATTGCAGTGTACATCCAGTGCAGAATTTTTGGGTTACATCCCCAATTTTTCCCTGCGAAGTTTCTACAAACCATTAGGGTCCTTTTGGCTTTGTTGGTTACTTCTAGTTCGTGCTTGTTCCAGAGAAGTTTATTATCTAGTGTAAGACCTAGATATTTAGTTTCTGTCTTCCACTCAATGCTCTGCCCATCTAGCTTGATGGTTTTGAGATTGAGTTTCCTTTTCCTTGTGAAGGCCACTAGTGTAGTTTTGGTGGGGTTAATATTTAGTCCCACCGATTGACACCATCTTTTTGTAAAAGTAAGTCCTCTTTGGACAATGTCGCAGAGGGTACTTTGAAATCCTCTCCTTGCGATTATGACTATATCATCGGCATACCTCTGGCAGGATATGCCAATACTAGTCAAGCCGCAGAGGAGCTCATCTACCGTTAGGCTCCACATAAGCGGGGATGCAACTCCGTCTTGTGGACAGCCCCTGCTTGTACTGATTGAGATAGTTTCTAAATCTACCTCAGTTTCCGCTATTCTTGTGGAGAGTAGCTGCGACAGCCATCTGGATGTTGTGTTATTGACTCCTTTGTTTTCTAGTTTTTCTATTGACTGCCTCGTGTGGAGTGTTGTCAAAAGCACCTTCTATGTCCAGAAAGGCACACACAATTGTTTCTTTGTTTTCCAGAGCTGTCTGAATCGCTGTTGTGAGCTGCACCAGTGCAGTCTCTGTGGATTTGCCTGTCTGGTACGCATGCTGACTAGAATGCAATGGCTCAGGCTTCAGGATCTCTGTTCTAATATAGTTATCAACGGCCTTTTCCATAGTTTTTAAAGCAAACGATGTGAGGCTAATCGGTCTGAAGGATTTCTGAAGGACTATTTACTTATAACCTTTCCACTGAGTAGGTTTACCAATTAACTTGTAATACTTAAATTCAACCTATTTTATTTAAAATATATATAAAGTTTGATTTACATAGATTATACAATAGATTTGCCATCTTTTCAAACTAAATGCAATTCTTTTCGCACGGTAATTAAATTCTCTTTAAAACAAAGCTCTTATTTATTAAATACACATTATCCGTTGAAAAGTTGCTTCGCTCGGAAACTTCGTATTTTTACTTGTGTGGGAATGAAGTCGGGCAGTTGGCGTATTGGTGGGCATATCGACAGTTTCCGCCTACGGTCCTTGATTAAGATTGCTGCCATTTAGTAAGTCGTGATACTTTCTATAATAGAGCGTAGATCTCAGTCTGCCTTACGCTTTACGATATAAGTTGAATAAGTTTTATGATTTTTCCATTTCAAGTGCTCCTTAAAATGAAAATCAACACATTATACAATCTAATTATCTACATTACCAGTTTGCTGTCGAACCAATCTTATTATGTTTAGAAATTTTTGTAATACATCATTTTTAGACTTAGTGAAACATGATTTTCTATCGGAAGTAACACGATCCTTGAAAATTATGAAGTAATTAGCATTACTAATAGATTCTATTATTCCAGAAGGTTTTGGATACTGAAATTTCTAGAGATGGATATGTCACCTTTGTACTTCGTCTGCTTTAGAGCAATCAATTAACAATTTATAATCACTTGCTAGCAGCTTAAAAGACATCAAAAATAGATAGAATAATGAACGACTATTTTAGGGTCCTCTTTCCGAGCGGTGAGGAATAGGAGTTTTTACTTTCCTGGTTCAAAGTCAAATCCAAGATTAACGAAGGAGTGGAATTCACAGATCATCAATGATTCAAAAGCCTTGCGTTCGAGAATGCCCAAGCAAAGTCATGAACGAAACAAATATCAATATCTGTACCGACAGCGAGGTAGGGTATCCCTGATATGAGTTCCAGGGCACTCCAATGTTAATGGAAATGCTAAAGCGTATGAATGTGTGACATAGGGAGCCAATATACATTTTGTTGGACAGGAAATTTTCTTTGGCAGAAGAATGTATCTGCCTTCATAGAACAAATTCAGGCAAATTCAAGCGAAGATATTTATTATAATTATTATTATAGTCATCAGTCACCAGTTAGAAATAAGAAGCTATTGGAGAATATACTTTGCAACTCCAAAGCTGTAGTCCAGCTAAGGTGTTAGCAAAGCAATTCTGACAGAAAAGGAGATCAAAGGCACAGCACTCAAATCAATTTTAAGATTCGGTAAGAGTATAGGATTGGAAGAGTACTAGTGGAACTGGATCACATGATCATGAGGTCACAGGACAATACTACTAACTTTTTGGGTTGGTTATTTAATAGCTAGGAAAATCTATAATTATACTAATAAACGTAATATTTATTAACACAATACGATATACAATTGATACGATTCCACAAAATCAAAACAGTTTAAGATTCTAATGGCGATAACATATCTAAATTTAAAAAGTCGATCCTTTAAGCTACTTTTAATGTAAGCCCATCGTAAAAAAAAAGTGTGTCAGGCTAATTTAATTATTAATTATTTTTATTTAGTTTATCAGGTAATTTTCTCACTAAGTAAGCTAATATTTCCAAATTAATTTTGTGAATAAATTTTGCGGTTCAAGATTTTGTGCTGCCATTCTAAAGAATGTAGATACGTTTCACAAATCTCAAAGTGTATAGATAGTTTCGGAGAAAGTCAGTCTAAAAGTTTTGTACAATTCCGTACACATTTTTTTAGTACAGCAAAGATTACGCATCGTTACAACCGAGGAAGTAAAAATCGAATAAGGAAAAAGGAATACCCGGCTCCAGGCAGTTTGATTACGAAAGAGGCGCAATATAGATGGCTCTACATTCGCTTACATATTGCACATGCGTCTACTATGTTATACTCTCTCTTTTTCCCAGCCTATTTACTCTATACTACATAGCTCTATCTTTGACGGTAGAACAATGCGAGGCTGTTCTAATGTAAAGTAGGTCCTATTGTGCCGGTGTCTGTCCTGCGGGGTTACTAATATCCTGTGTACGATTCAATAGCATCATTGTTTCAGACAATAATGTCTGAAAGGAGGCCGGCTCGGTGGGAAAATTCAATAGGTGGTGGATGGAACCATCGCGAGTCGAACTACGACGACAATCCCGATACCTGACCAATATAAATTGGCGGCATTCATTCCCGAATAAAACGCTATTATGTAGCGAACCTGTCCTTGTTTGTATTCTTTTTCGTCAGTATTGTTTCGAAAAATTCGGTGAAGACCCGATTTAGCGAGTTCTACAAATAGACGTCTCCATGCTGGTTGAATTATTAATATAAGTGTAATTCTAAAGTCGTCACTTTATACATTATATGAAGATTAAAAAAATCAAATTATGTTTAAATGTAGATACTGTTTATACATTGATGATCGGCTTATGAGCAATTATGCCAACATTAAACTATACTAATACCAAACTTTTTCGTTTGTGAAACATCACCAATATACGACAAATTGAAAAATTTGGTGTTCGTTTGAGCAACAAAATTTATGATGCTATATGTATTTTCCACTACTGTTCATCTTGTGATTGACTCAGTTAGCTAGCTGTTTCATAATTTCCACGCAGAGGTTTTCTCAATTTCGGAAATAAACGAGTACAACTTATCGATTTAAATGATACTTGGTATGTTTGAAGTACCTATCAAGTTATAAATAGAGGCCAAAGATAGGCTTCTACCATCATACGGTTGTTTGACTATGTGCGAATAGATGACGCTGTGATATCGTATTGGCAATACTTAGTACGAAATAAAAGAAACAAATAATAATCTGTAAATTATTAAACTAGAGATAATTATTGTAAACCCGTAAATCTTCTTAAGGTTATTATGATATAAAAAGAGATATAATGGATATAGAAACATGTGCCCGTATAGAAGAATTAAAAATCATAAGAAATAAGAATGGATCAAACTACTCACAATGCAGAAGATCTAGAATATATATACTCCGAATATTCTTTCTATGCAAATAGTGGGTGTAGTAAAGCTTTGTGAGTCACTCCGCCTAACCACTGCGGCCATCGACTCGTATCAATGAAGTTATAGATGTCAAGATAGGCTATCAGAATCAACGGCTAATATCATCTTGATCGGTCGCCCAAAGTACAAAGCTGGACAATGAAAATCGACAAATGAAAAATTCCATATACAAGCTGGCGTTTATAGGCGTGTGTGAGTTTGTACATTGAAGAAATCGATAAACCTCCAAGAGTAGCGGATTCAAGAACACTCAAAAATAGTCAGCTTGAGAGAAATAGATAAATCGAACTTGGTGCTACATGCTTGGGCCATAAAATCGCGTGGGAATAAGCAAGAATCCTATCAGAGGAGAACCATAGTACTAAAAGATAATTTCAAAAGCCATGAAAGCATTCTAGTCTATAATTCAAAAACATTATATTTATTAGTCTCTCTACAAGATCGGAAGCATATAAAGTGAATAATCTTGACGGTTATGAATACCATCTGAAGAAGGAAGGATGAGAAACATGTCCCAAGTATCTAGTATCAGTTGCTGCATTAAAAATTTTAATTTAATAATTTTATCAGATAAGTTTTGTAAAATCTAGTATATTGGTGTACCGGAGGGTTCTATCTTAAGATCGGTCTTGTTCTATTTTTGATTGATATAATTTTCTGATGTCATGGAATTTTTGAGTGATTATTATGTAATATGTTATGCCGATGATACTACCATTCTCATTGCGGAAATTGACTCTCAGATGGAATTTTCGGCAAATACTATACTGGATAAAATGTATACCTGGTTCTGTGCTAATAGACTGTCCTTAAGCTTTCAAAATACTAAGTATATTCTTTTTCATACCTATCAAAATAAAGTTAAGTCATTAATTTATTAATCTATTCATAGCAAATAACAACCACCTCCTTATTAGATCTGTAAAACTCTGGGCTGACACTTTCCGATCATTTAAAATGGGACGATCATTGTAAATGCTTAACTTCTAAGCTTAATAAGGTTATTTTTAAAATAAGAAAATTAAAACCTTTTACTAATGCGGAAACAAAAATAATTTACTATGCGGAATTTCAATCTTAGCTGTTATATTGAATCCTATTATGGGGTTCTGGTTCGTTTGCCGGTGAGGTTTCCTTTAACCAAAAAGCCACGATAAGGTGCATCCCTGTATTAGTCAATTATCGTCATGTAGAATTCATTTTGTTTCTTTAAAAATTCTCACTACGTCCTGGAAGTTACATCTTACATCCATAAAAATAGAGTTGACATTTTCAGTAAGGACAATAGCTCGCATAATTACTATTGTGATTTGGTAAACGTTACCCACTACGGAATTACGTTTAATAATAAACAAGCAGGTCGCAGTTTAATGTTTAATAAAGAATGTACTCGTTCTATGTGTATGATTTGAACAGCATATCACAAACATATGGAAAACTTGGTAAAATGCAAACAACAACAACGTAACAACGTTAAGACTAAAAACTAACTTTAAGTATTGCCAACTTATAGAAGTAAAACTACATTTAATTAACAATGTATGTAACACTCCCACTCATTGTTATATTAATTTATAGTACATTTACATTAAAAAAAACTAAATAATTGACCCAGAAACAAGATTCATTAAATTACATAAATAGTTATGACGGCTCTTATTTAAAGGTTTAGTAAGTATATCTGTTAACTGTTCACCAGTACTTATATATTCCAACTTAAATTCGTCTCTTTGATACTTCTCAGGGATGAAATGATATTGTACGTCAATATGTTTGGTATTCTCATAAAAAACTGTATTTTTGATTAAATGAACAGCACTCTGGATTATCCATGTAGAATTTTACTTCTAAAACACTTGACGTTAGATCAGTCACTAAACATTTCAACCAAACCAACTTCTTCACAGCTTGACATCCAGCAATATATTCGGATGCCGTCGAAGATGTTGAAACAGATTGTTGCCTTTTTGATGCCCAACTAACCACACCTGAACCAAGATGAAAAACATAACCACTTGTTGATCTCCTAGTCTCGGTATCACCTGCATATTCAGTATCACTCAAACCAACAAAATCGAAAAAATCATTGCTTTTAAAAACAATGTTCATGCTGGTTGTGCCTTTAAGATATTTAAAAATGCGTTTAACCGCATTTACATGCGCTAGATTGGGTTTTTCTAAATGTCAGCTGACAATTCCTACTGCGTAGCTAATGTCCGGACGGGTCCCGATCGCCAAGTACATCAAGGCTCCAACGGCTTCACGATACGGGAAACTTGTATCTTGATCATCACTGGCATAATCCCCAAGATTTACGAATAAACGATGTATATTTTTTATTCCAACAATCGACGTAAATAGCAATAATGAAGTTATTCTGATTTTTGCGTTACTGATTTTAGTCGAATAAACATTTTTATCCAACAAAACTTGGTTTAGTCCATATAAACTTTTTATTATCTTGCACACACATCCACTGTTATCGTCATAACCAATAGGTTGTTTCATGTAAACAGTTTCATTTAAGTCACCATACAGAAATGCAGTTTTAATGTCAAATTGTTTTAATTGCATTTTATTCATTGTGGCCAATGATAAAATTGTACGAATTGATGTAAACTTAACCACGGGACTGAATGTCTCCTCATAGTCAACACCATATTCTTGAGTAAAACCACGGATCACTAAACGCGCTTTGTAACGATCGATTGTTTTGTCTGTGTTCTCTTTCACTTTGTACACCCAGCGATTATCAATGACCTTTTGATTTCTGGTACTTTAACTAAATCCCACGTATGGTTCTTGACTAGTGAATGATGCTACTCATCCATTACACTTTTCCAATGCGTTGATTTCGCAGATCGAATCGCTTCTTCATATGTTTTAGGCGCTCGATCACTACAGCAGAATAGCCTGTTGCTATCAGTCGATTCGGCGGATAAATTTCAGACTTTAAATCATATCGTTGATGTTTGCGTTCATTTTGATCTAAGTTATCATCATTTTCATCTACACCTCCCAAAAAACTCGATGCGTTGAGACCATTTTCAGCTTCACTTTCCTTATCTTTCACCGCTGTAACCTCTTCAGTGGCTTTGGCATTGTCTTTAACTTCATCATGAATCACACACATATCTGTTTTAATTTCATTGAATCTAACATTACAACTAATAAAGACAAAGCAGACAGCAAATCGAACAAAAATTACCTCTTTTGCTTTCTCATCCCACTTCTTTCGACCAGTTTGTTTGGGTACTTGTACAAAACCATCGCTACCAAAAATCTTTACTTGACTCAAATCTGGTTTCGAACCAAACCACTTTTCATACGGTGTGGTACCAACACATGTACTATTTGTGGAACGATATAGTAAGTAAGTTGCTGTACCAACTGCCTCTGGCCATAGTGTTTTAGGTAAACCACTTCCAATCAACATTGTTCACTTTCTTGAATTGTGCGATTGTCACGTTCAATATAACCATTTTGTTCTGGTGTATACGGCGTGATATACTCAATGGAAATGCCTTATCTTGTTAACAACTTCTTAATATCATTATTGATAAATTCACGACCATTATCACATCGAAAACGTTTAATACGAGTTCCATACATATTATTAACCATGAGACCAAAGGAACTTAAACAACCATACACTTCTTCTTTCAATTTCAACAAATATACAAATCGAAAACTTGTTGTTTCATCTTTGACTAACAGGAAATATTTAACATCTTCAAGGCCAATTATTTCACTTGGTCCACATAAATCAGCATGCATGTATTCACCCTTTATTGATGGACGTTTTTCTGATGATTTGTGCGTTGATCTTGTCATCTTACCAAGTTGACAATCTTCACAGAAGAATCTATCAGTATTTGATAAATCCACACCACTGACCAAACCATCCTTACACATTTTCTAGATTGTATCGACATTAATGTGACTCAAACGACGGTGCCAATGCTGAAGTGAGACAGCAGCAACATTTGCATATTCATTCATACGCAATCGAAAATCAATTTTTAACTGGTTCATTTCATATCGTTCACCAACTGCAAGAAGTTTGTTCGATCCATCAACTACTTTACAACTTTCTTTATGAATTGGATGAAACAAATTTAAGTTTAATTTGTAGCACATACGACACATTTGTCAAGAAATGTGGCTCCCACTGATTGTTAACTCTAGCTTGAATCAGTATCGTACCGACACCAACGATTTCTAAATGTTTTCTATCTGCAATTTCCACGAAACATTTATCTGTATAACTCTTGATATTCAGGAAACCATTCACGATGATATGTCATGTGACTTGATGCACCTGAGTCTGCATACCAACAGTTAGTTTCATTGTTTTCAGTTTTGTGATGACGAACAACAGAACACCACGACATTTCACTTTTGTTTTTATCCTTATTGTCATTTTTATTCTGCAAGTTTTTCTTCTGAGAACACTCTTTTGACCAATGACCGATCTGATGACAAACATAACACTTAGTTTTCTTCTTTAATTAATCTATATTCACCTTTTGCTTGGGTTTCTTTTTTTTTTTGTTTATCTTAGCAACAAATGCAGCATCCGATTTAGAAACTTCTTCGCCATTTATTCTACTTAAATTATCCTCTTCTAATTATAATGATGACATTAGAGTATTAAGTGTACGAGCTTCCTTCGTGTTGTACCAAACAGTTTTATAAGTATTAAACTTTGGTGGTAAACTATTAATTATTCGAACCATTTTTAACTTATTAGATAATTTTTTACCTTGTTGCTCAATTTCAGAAGCTAATTGATTTACTTTTGAAATATACTCCGCAATTGTTTCATCATCTCTCATTTTTAATGCAAAATATTCTTCATACAATGTTATTACACGAATTTCAGAATTCTTCTCAAAAACACTGGCTAACTTTTCCATCATTTCTTTTGCTGTTGTACAAGTTAAAACGAGATTTGTACGTTCTGAGTCTAATTATTGAATAATGGCATTCATGGCTTTACCTTCATTCTGTTCATATAAAAACTTTCCTGTCATCCCCTGCATCAGCTGCTGAAACTTTTCCTTCAATATTATTGGTTAAACTTCGTGCTTTCATATAAGCATTGATTTGAAACTTTCATAACCTATAATTTGACCCATTTAATTTGTGACCAATGAAACTATTTTCATCTCTCCTTTCACCGAACGAATCCATTTCTATTAGAACTTTTCCTTTTTAAATGAATATATACGGTACGACGACACGACTTCACAACAGCTTCAACATCAACATAAAACCGGACTAGTTGAGTTTGAACTAAATGCATTTTTCTCATGTTAGTACCAAAAAGCTATATTACATGAGTGTTCAGTGAGTAACTCTATATGTTTAAGTCATTTTCTTAATTACACTCTTATCATCCAAAACAGTTTGCCGCTGGAATATAGTTGCATATGTATATGAAAGATATCTAATCGTTAACATGATTCCAGTTAAGCACATTTGTATTTAACCGTCCATTATAGATAATCAACACGACTATCCCCTTTTATTTCGATGATGTATTAGTAGGGTGGGCATAAAACTATATATCATAATATTAGCACTAATGTTACAAGAATTTTTCTTTCTTTTTAACTTGTACAGTTAGTATTACTTATAAAGTTGTATACAGGGATTACATCACATCGTCAAAATGATTTATAGCTTACATTAATCGTCTTACAAAACAATCGTAATTACACCATTTATTTCATATTCAACTCTGCTAAGTCGACCTTCGCGTCTAGATATCCTTAAAACGCGTAATCTACATTAAATTAACATAAATCGATCATTAGCAGCACAGCCATCAAATTTGTTCCGGGCCCGTATTTATTTTTCCTTCAAGGCTGTCAGTTGTAGAGAAAAAGCTCCTACATTTTCCATGTTGAAAATTCCTCCTATCCGTAGTATTTTCACCCGGTTTTCTACAGAAGATTAATTGGGTCTGTCTGCTAGACTGGTTAGCTTCCGTTTTATGCTGGATAAAGTACGAAAACGTTCGGAACGATTGGCTTGTACATGAAGTTCTATATTACGCACACGACACTATTGTATATGAGCTCTGTTTCAGGAATCGATCGCTGCGACCGGAAGCATGTAATTAATTGCAATTGTTGGCCGGTATAGGCTATATAATACGGGTAGTAATCTGATAATCCTAAGTCGTTAAACCATAACATTACTAATGCGCCAGAATCAAAATTAATGAATCGGCGACAATCGTTTGTAGATTAGAATGATGTTATAATATGCACAAACGGGATGTTTTAGTTTAACTAAATAGAATTTGAAGTTCTGAATTTGGAAATCGAAGTAATGGGAGAGAAACTAATTTTCTCGAGAATTTTACCTAAATAACATGCCCTACCTAAAAATATAAATCTCTTTCTGGATTTTCTCCCATATAATTAACGATTACAAAGACTACAGAGCAAAGTAAACCATACCTGCATGTTTAACTATTATATATCTACATTGAACACACTATTCATCCAGATAGACAAGATTCCTCCTGTTTTTAGCTTCATTACGGATTACTATTCTAAGGGATAGTTCCACTAATAGTATCTACACCAACCTACATACCTCAACAAAAGTTACAAACGCAAGTTTGTTAGCATGGAGGATGCAATGCAGTTAATCTCAGCAGCTAAACCTTAAATTAACAAAGCAAGATAAGTAGTTTTGCTAGTTTTCAGATGATTTAAAAGCGATGAGCAATGCGAACGTTGGAGTCTGGCGAGAGGGAGAACCGAATTGCGAAGCCGTCACTTTAATTGAGCTTTTTGTTTCGCGGGCCGTAGATTAGATCGACAGAAATTTAACGATTATATCGTTGTCTATCTAGTAAGATATGCCACAGAAAGATCCTCGCATCGCCAGTAGATACTTACAGAAAAAAAAGAATACACTTCGGGCTGCGAGTAGATTATAAGCTCCTTTATTTGTGTATAACCGGTGTACAAAGCAACTCATATCGTTAATGTGGATACTGGAAATGTGGAAGTCACGATGGTGGTAACTGCCAAATTAATGCTTTCGAGATACTGAAGAAAAGTTGAAGAAGGAAGTGGAAAATAACTATATATTTAGATCTAATAGCAACACAGATAAAATCATTATTTCAGGAAGAAAACAGTATTTTAAGAACAAAGATTTAGAAAGGAAAATAACTTTTTCTTGAACTTTTCTATTCGATTATAGTTTGATTTTGTTTTTAATTTGATTTTTGTAAATGGTGGGTGCCGAGTTGCAGTGACTCTATCGCTTGTTTGACCAACAATGCAACTCGCGCGGTGTAGTTTTGTGGGTATATAATTGTGTTAATGGCTTTGTGACAGCATTATATCACCTCTTATAATGCCGCGCTGTTAAATACGAATTATTGTCACAAGTATCGGAACAAAAACAGTATTTTAAGAACAAAGATTTAGAAAGGTAATTATAAGTACCATATGTCTTAAGAAAACGATAAAAAATATGTACATTCTCTTGAATTGACGCTTAATTCCTGTTCTTCTGGAACTTTTCTATGTGTAGCAATTTTTGATAAAATTGTTTGTGCAGAGGATTACTCAGAAACAGTAACATCGATTCAAGTTACTTTTTCTAGTTCACAGAAATGGTATTTTCAGTTTTTAATTTGATTTTTTTAAATGTATGGTGGGTGCCGAGTTGCAGTGACTTCTTAAGGGGTATCGCTTGTTTGACCATCAATGCAACTCGCGCGGTGTAGTTTTGTGGGTATATAATTGTGTTCATATGGCTTTGTGACAGCATTATATCACCTCTTATAATGCCGCGCTGTTAACCATTTTGCTCCCAACAGCGAATGGTAGGTCAATTGTTTTTTTAAATGTCAAAATCCTATTCTTATCGTATCTATTCCTTACATCGAATGCTGGATCATATGTGACTGATTTTACTACACTATGGAGATGTTAGCTACCAAAGACACTAAGACAAACAAATTCAGAAGGTCTAATTCATTTGCGTCTCTTTTAGCAAATCCTTCATGACAAAGCTAAATGAAGGCATGATTTGAAGAAGTTTCTGAGTTCTCCCTCTTTTTTGAAACACATTGTATCTATTATCCTTTAAAAATTGGGAAGATTTAATAGATGCAAGCGAATTGAACATTTTATTTGAAAAGGTCATTGGACTCATATCGGTCCCATATGAAAAATGATCGTACTGAATTACTTAAGCAGAAAATATAGAACGAATTCTTTGTATAATCACAAAAGTGATGGTTTTCTCGTATTTCTAGAGTATGTAAATATGTGGCTTATTTGGGAACATGTGAAGTGACCGTTGGCCGCAAGAGAAATGCTGAATAATGAATGTTCATTTCTACATTAAGCATAATCTCTTTTTTCAGAGGAAAATGCTGCAGTTCTTCTCGTAAAACTAAAATAAAATATTTAGATTAGTGTTGAATATTTAGATCTCGTTCCATTTCGATTTCCTTCCGATCTACATATCGTACCTACACAGGTATATGTATAACAATATTTACGATTTAAATAAACCAAATATATGCTATACCAATAACGACATCGCCCCGTTTCAAATAAAACCGATCCTGTTCAACATTCAGAACGCAAAATATACGGAAAAGCAAGGAGCATGCATGCATAAAGATGTAGATGTACGTTTCCAGTCAGATTTGATATTACTATATGCTATACTATTATAACCGCTTCTACCGTTTGACTCTGTTTTTTTTTCTTTCCAGCATGGTACGGTGGCGACCTCTAGCGAGACAAGCGTGGGCACGCAGCCCGGTGGTAGCGTGACGTCACGCACGACGTCCGAAACTCCGCAAGTTCCTTCCTCCGGAGGCCACCATCATACTGGGGCCAAATTCAGGCACGGCCTCTTGCAACTTATGATCCATACCATCGACCCCCTGCATGATGGTCAGTATACAGGTACCTTCAAATAACTTTTTTTCTTTTTTATTCCGGTGTCTAGACATTCGGTACATAGGTTTGTGACACTGTCAGGGTTCGTTGGTTGTTACCTATTTAAGTAGTTTCGTAGAAGTTTTAACTGGAAATGTGTCGCCTTTAAATGAAAATACACGGCTATCCAGTTATATTCGGAATTCTCAAACTTGGAATTGGAACGAACTCTTGCAATAATATTTTCTCTGCACGTTATTTTTCAACGATAAACATTTTTGAAGTATCAAAGTTGCTACTACGAAAGAGGTTAAGAAAGAATTGAAATTAATACATGTTGGTAAAAGTTATCCGTTGAATAAAGTGAACAATTTCTTCTTTGTTTTTTTTTTCTTTTAACTTTTGTACAATTTATTTTTTTTTAGCTACACACATCTCCAGTTAAATAAATCTTGAATGCCTTTTTGTATATAGTCGATGCATGTTTGTTCGTAGTTAAATGTTATGATATGTTTGGTGTACTCGTACGTTCTTGTTACCCGAATCTAATAATTGACAGTTTAACAAATATATTTATTGGGGTTCGATATGATTCAAATGGATAAGGGTTTTAAATTGTCTTTGTAAAGCTTCAGATTACCAGTTAAGCGATTGCAATTCGAAACAATCATTGGCATATGAGGTTATTCTATAGTAATTTTCCAGTTCAAATCAATTTATCTTGGTATAGTTATTGTTATTGTTTTTTTTTCGATATGTATTTTGTTTCTATTGTGACTGTATCAATTTTATTGTCATACACAATGGCGTTTACGAGTTCATATTGACCCTATTCAGACTGAGAAGATTTCGTACGTTACATGATTTAAGAAATGAACCCTATTCTATAAAATCATTTCGTAAGTTTGTGAGTAAATTTGTGGTAACTGGTACATATGCCGATAAAAACCAATCGGATACACCAATTTTACAAGAAGTGAGGGTGGCGAATTACGAGAACATAGCTTTATAAAATTAATATGTTAATTGAAGTCAAAGAATCGAGATAAGCCGATTCACATAATATCTGTAAATGTTAGCAGCAACTCAAAATAATGTTAAGTGGTTCGACAAAATCTTATTGATAGATGAAGTACATTTTCAGTTAAATGGAGATGTTCACGCACACAATTGCAGAATAGGGTTGAATAATAATCTGAGTATGATTTTTCAACAAGGACTGGATGATGTTAAGATATGGTGTGGTTTTATGTCAAATTTTATAATAGGACCATGTTGCTATGAAAAAATGAAAAATGGACAATAAAGAGTTGGCCTGCTAGATCACTAAACATAAATCTGGTCGACTACTGGTTAAGGTCTCAAAGAAGGAATATTTCTGAATAGACCTAGTACTCGTGATGAACTTAAACAATACTTATTGAATTTTTTTTTGTTATAATAAAATCGCGTTTCTTTATGAACAAATTAGTTCTTTTATTTTTCAATTATTAAAAATTTGTCAACCTTACGGCCCTTTCAAACTGGGAACTAACTTTAGAATAACCATATACATTGACATCAGATGTCAAATAAAACTTCGTATGCCTTCACAAATGAAAGTTATACAAGACCGTGGGCATTTATAATTTGCAGCAAGAGGCAACCTTACGCAAAATAACTTAAAAAAGAAAAGAGTTCGCAGCAAATAATTTATTACAGATGTAAAATAACTATGGTGATAATATACTCAGCGAAATTTCTGTACTTCTAGATAAACTGTTGAGTGGTCTGTTTGACATATTCGATTAATTAACGTTTCAGTTAATGCATGCAATAATAATCTGATCTAACCTTAGTAATGCGCGGTTGTAACATGGACCTTTTATTCAAAAAAAAATTCATAATCTATACAATTCTTTAAATTTAAATAGTTTAAACAAGAATTAATGGCTGTTATGTAATAATAATAAGAATGCAGAACATATTTTTTGAGACTTCATTACAATGGCGGCTCTAGTTTAGATTAGAATTGATAAACAAGCCAAAAAAATTATTCATTCAATTTCAACAACATATTTCCTTGCAAATTAATATAAACACTGCAACTAAAGCTGTTCCACATGTTTCTAAATAAAACTAGACTAGCTCAGCAACAGTACATAAGTACATGTATGTAGTATCATCGACGTACTGAGAAAGAACTACTCGTGATTAAGGCGGCTTTCACACCAAAGTTGCATGCTAGGTGCGACTTGCTGTCTGGAAGCAAGAAGCACGTCGCATGGTGCGACGTCTAAATTTGCTTTAATACCAAAGTGGCATAGTGTGAGATGCTAGATCAAATTTCTCTCGATATGCAGAGTTTAGTTGATTTCGTGATGTCGTCTGGAGAAGACGATACCTTTCTCTTATTAGCAGCGGTTATATTAAGGAGAAAAAGGAAAACAAGAAGAAGGTTGTGGGGTCATCCGCACTTGCGAGACAATGCTGATACACATAGTGCGTATATTGTCTCCCAGCAGTTGCAAATGCATCGTCAGAAATTTCAGAACTTCTACAGGATGGAGAAAGAAACTTTCAACAAACTTGTTGATATAATGAAATCATCACTGGAGTTACAGGATACAAATTATCGCAGAGCTATTACTGTTGAAGAAAGGCTGCTATATTTTTAAGGTAAGGTAGTGAAAAACATTGAAATAAAAGATAAAAAGATATTTGTTTACGTCAAAAACTTTTATTTAATAATAAAAAAATAATTACTGCGTTAAAAGGGAATTCGCTATACCTACATATAATTTGACTAATAATTAGGTCGCCACATACGTTCATTAATGAACATTGTAGTGGATGGATTAATAATAAAGTTGCTCGCATGATTGTTAGGTACATGAGTTATATTTGATGCTGCAATATCAGAAGAATAGATCGAAGAAGAATTACTGGCCGGCCTATCATATTAATGATAGATGTGATTACACAGGAGAAGTACTCGCTGGTGTATTGACTTCTTGCAACATACTTTCCAATGTCTGCAGCATCACGACTCTTCGCTTCTGTGATGCGTTTAGAACAGCAACATCAGGAAGAATGCTCTTAAAAAAATTTAGGTCCGGATTTTCAGGTTGTCGTTCATTTCTTTCAGAAAGGTAAGCAATGGCAGCATTCTCCATTTCATTCTCTGGAGGTTTCCTTTTTTTTTGAGGATCTTCTCAAAGAAGACGGAATTGATGAATAATCAATATGACTGAAATCTGATTGTGTAAGATCCGTAGGGGTTTGCTTTCGCGAATCAGTAGGCTCAGAGTCTTCTTCGTTTTCATCCGCGCTGGAGTAATTATTCTCAATCATTTCCTCTTCGTTGTTAATATTAGGTAGATTTCCTGATTGAGATCTGGATTTTGTAAATGGTAATACGAATTGCATCACATCCCACAAATAATATTTTTTCAGTGTTTGAGACGAACTTCCGCTCTTCCCACCACGCTGCTTTAAATATCTTGTGAAGCAGCCTCTGAGTATTTTCCATTTTTTCTTGCATTCAGCTCCTATAACTAATTAGTGTTAGTAGTTTGTTTCATTACAATTATAATAATTATTTATTAGATATCTTATTCGTTTTTTCAGATTTCTCGCTACAGGAATGACATTTACCGCGCTACACTTTGAATTTTCCGAGGAATTTCAACAATAAGTAGCATTATTGATGCTGCTGAGAAATTGTGGACTGTTCTGCAAAATTGTGGACTGTTCTGCAACCAAAGTATATGGCATTACCTACAATAGAACAATGGAAAGATATTTCTGACCGGTACTATAAACTGTGGAATATGCCAAACTGTTTGGGCTCTTTAGACGGCAAACACATCAGAATTAAATGCCCCATAAAATCAGGTTCGGCATATTACAACTACAAAGGTTACTTTTCCATAGTTTTAATGGCAAGTTCTGATGCAGATGGGTTATTCACTTTTATAAGTGTTGGTGATTATGGTAAGAATAGTGATGGCCGCGTAATTAAATCATCCGGATTTTTCCACGCACTTAACGAAAATCAGCTGAACATTCCACCACCTGTTGTTTTACCCAATGATGAGAGTAATTCTACCTTTCCAATGTTCTTTGTAGGAGATGAAGCATTCCCCTTTCATAAACATATTATGCGACCTTATCCCAGAAGAACATTAACAAACGCTAAAAGGATATTCAACTACAGACTTTCGAGGGCTCGGAAAAGTGTTGAGTGTGCATTTGGAATGCTTGTTTCAATATTTAAAATTTTTGAGACACAAATAGGTTGTAGCCCAGAAAAAGTTGTCAAGATTGTCAAAGCCGCGTGTATTTTACACAACTTTATTCGGAAACACGATGGTCGCTTTTCAAATACCAACGAACAAGAAATTGGTTCTGCTTAGAATGTGTTACCGGCTTTAGAGCAAGAGCTTCATGGACGTCAACAAACAGAAGCAGGTGCCTTACGAGATAGGCTATGTGCCTATTTTACGAAACCTGAGAATGCATTACAATGGCAAAACAATGTATGTATATGAACAACGAAGTTTACGCACACCACTTCTTCAAAGTGTATTTCATTTTGATTTTCTATTGTTAAGTTCACGAACTATTTTGTTCAATTGAAAAATAAAAATGCAAAGTTTTCTAAACGTTTTTTCTTTGCTCATTTCCTTTTCTTTCCAGAACACAAATTTTGACTGTGTATGGTATGTGATATAAATGTAATACAAATAATGATATCAAAGTATGTCCGCTATAGAACTTAACGTACCTGTAGAAAAGTACAGCCCAGCGACTTGGTTCCAAGACTTGTCTTGTTCGTTTCTATTGCTGTATGCCTTCAATGTACTATCATACAGGCAGGGGTGTTTCTCAACCGCCTGTACAAACGATACGTTAAATTGTTCATCGTCCGGTAAGCATTTACTGGACATCGCGTTAATTCATTAAAAACTCCAAACATAAATGAACTCACACCTATGCACGCACAGATCAGGTCGCAAACTAGCAAAAATATAGAACTTGTCCTATGAAGCACGCTGCACGTCGCACGTCGCAACGTTGCATTCATGCTACGCGACTTCGGTGAGAAGGTATTCATTTAGTAATATACGTTTCAAAACAAGTAGCATATTTTTTGCTTCCAGGCAGCAAGTCGCACGTGGCATGCGACTTTGGTGTGAAAGCCGCCTAAGCAAGAGAACCAATATTTACTCTAAGGCTATTTACATACATAAGGAAAGAATAGGTCCAAGTAGTGAACCTTGGTGTACAATTCAAAGAATAATTGTCTTATTAGAATAATGTACAGCGTAAGTATTATTACACTGACGCATCATGTATGTACGTTAAAGTGTTCTTTTTAATAGAAATGATCTAATAGTTTCAAGAGCGACTTTGCTTATCCCATCAAAATCAAAATAAATAAATAAATACTTTTTGTGCAAATGTATACGAATAAATTTTTTAATGAAAACACTTTTGTTGGACCTAAAAAAGCGATTTAATCAAAGTAGGTAGATCTTCCTGAAATTTTGTATAGACTCACAGTTCGTCATTCTGGACAACTTTTCTTAGTAATATTTTAGCATACCGTGAATGGGGAAGGTACTTTATCAGTAACGAAAATAGATCTTGCTCAGCTGTCAAGGCCTACATGATTTTACAAATTCGAAAGTATACTAGAGATAAGTTTCAAGCCGAGCAGGGCTTACTTACAAAAGATCAAATTGAGATTCAGAGATTTTTAGTTCCGCACAGCTCTTGTAACATCAATCCTGGGACACGCCGTATATACAGGTTAGACAACCCAGGTATCTATCTAGGCATTGTAAATAACATTACATGCAATGGTGAAATACATGTATGCATTAGAATGACGGAGATGGTGATACGAGATAGATGTACGGTGTTGCCAAAGTGGAATTATTGCATTTTGTATTCTCATATCAAATCTATGACATGCTGACAATGTGCATATATCATATATATTGATTGCGTTTTTTCATAAAATAAATCAAATTCAAACAATTTTAAATACTTATTGTTTATCAATTTGAAAAGTTTGGTTGTATTACTGGCCTTTTGTGATTATATATACAGGGTGTTAGTAAATAAGTGCGACAAACTTCAGGGGGTGATTCTGCATGCAAAAATAATGACAGTTTGCTATATAAACGTCCGTCCGCAAATGCTTAGTTTCAAAGATACAGGGTGTTAAAGTTTTTCTTAAAAACTGACGATTTATTTATTGCTCTGAAACCGGTCGAGATAGACAAATGAAATTTGGTGGGTTTTAAGAGATGGTTCTTGCGCATTTTTTGACATCCAACCAAGAATTTTATATTCATCATTGGCGTGCATACGGGTAATGATCTTAATTTTTAAAAAAAAAAAAAAGGTACGCCACTGAGATATTTCAAATTAAAAATCATTTTTGAATTTGCCATTCAATTTGTGATAAAAAACCTCTCTTGCCTTTTTTTCGTGTGAGGCGCCGTTTTTATGCAAAAAAATAAAACATTTTAACGTGTATTTTTCATTTCTTTAATACATTATTTAGTAGGCTACTGTCGACATTCAATATCATCATTATTAAGCTTTTAGTTAGCTATAAAATTATTGTTAATAAGTAATTAATTTTTCTTTTATTGAAAATAATGGAAAATTTTTCAAATGCAGAATTAACAGACATGCATTTTGTCTATGGTCCAAGTAATGGAAATGGTCGGCAAGCTGGACGATTGTACGCTGAGTTGTATCCAGGACGTAGGGTACCTCATCACACAATATTTGCTCGTCTTCACCAACGCTTGCGCGAAAATGGTACATTTAAGAAACAAACGGCTGACTGCGGGCGCCCTCGAGAAGTACGAACTGTGCAACTAGAAGAAGAAGTTCTCGAGTTAATAGCGGAGTCACCTGAAATAAGTACTCGAAAAAGCGCCAACATATTGAATTCAAAATTCTTAAAGAATAGCAATTGTATCCGTTTCATATTCAACGTGTGCAAGCTCTACTACCTAGAGACTTTTTACCCCGCCTATTTTTTTGCCAATGGATCCTTCATCAAATCGCTCAAATTCCTAATTTTTAAATGGCGTTTTGTTTACTGACGAGGCTAATTTTGGACGACAGTGTATACGAAATTTCCATAATAATCACTTATGGGCTGAGGAAAATCCACATGGAATTTTTGAAGCTCATTTTCAGCATCACTTTTCAGTCAATGTATGGCTTGGGGTAATTGATGCGCATTTAATCGGTCCATATTTCCTCCCACTACGACTAACAGGCGAATCTTACTTTAATTTCCTTCAGCAAGAGTTACCTGGTCTTCTTAAAGATATTCCTCTACAGCTGAGACAACACTTAAGGTTCATGCATGATGGCGCACCAGTTCATTTTAGCATTAATGTACGTAATCACTTAGATACAGTGTATCCAAATCGTTGGATAGGTAGGGGAGGTGCGGAACATTGGCCTGCTCGATCACCGGAGTTAAATCCTTTAGATTTTTGCATTTGGGGTTTTCTTAAGTCATTAGTTTATTCCACTCCCGTCGAAAATGTTGATGACCTTAGGAATCGAATTATAGCCGGCTGTCAGACAATAAGAAATACACCAGGAATTTTTGCGCGAATACAACAATCAATGAGGCGAAGAGTTGAAAGTTGTGTCATGTCTGAGGGAGATCATTTTCAACATTTGTTGTAGCTTTACGCTTACTTAACATTTTTTTAGTGTTATTTTCTGTTATTGTTCTAGTTTAATGTTATTGTATTAAAGAGTTCAGTGGTTCAGTAACCTACTAGATAATGTATTAAAGAAATGAAAAATACACGTTGTTTTATTTTTGCATAAAAACGGCGTCTCACACGAAAAAAGGCAAGAGAGGTTTTTTATCACAAATTGAATGGCAAATTCAAAAATGATTTTTAATTTGAAATATCGCAGTGGCGTACCATTTTTTTTCTTTAAAAAATTAAGATCATTACCCGTATGCACGCCAATGATGAATATAAAATACTTGGTTGGATGTCAAGAAATGCGCAATAACCATCTCTTAAAACCCACCAAATTTCATTTGCCTATCTCGACCGGTTTCAGAGCAATATTCGTCAGTTTTTAAGAAAATCTTTAACACCCTATATCTCTGAAACTAAGCATTTGCGGACGGACGTTTATATTGCAAACTGTCATTATTTTTGCATGCACAATAACCCTCTGAAGTTTGTCGCACTTATTTACTAACACCCTGTATGTATATTCTAATTAATTCTAATTAATTTAATTTCAAAATGTTTGTTGTAAATTAGACAACAGCATTTTTCTGTATGTACGATACCATTATACAGTCTCACACAATATCGCGCTTTCTGGGCCTTTACACATTTCGAATATAATCTTTATCATAAGCTTCAGTAATGATCACAGTCCTTCTGTGAATTCGGGTTATACTGAGATTAACGTTGGCAGACAATTTAAATGACATCTGTAGTTTTACTTGATCTGGTCTGTTGGCTATGAAATCACACTAAACTGTCTGGAACAGTGCCAGATCCTCTACCGAGATCCTTTCCCATCTGTGGAACTCTACGCTCCTTGCAAAACGTAGGGCACGATGACAAATTCTATTTTATATCTGTTTTAGAACGGGAAGATTTACAAAGAGCCCCCAGAGAATTGTTTGTTTATCGTCGGACGATTTTGTTATTTCGGTTTATACAGCTTGAAGCTACGCGGTTTCTTTTAAGGTTAATAAAATTCACATTCCGTTTATTGCTGTATAAATTAAAGTTGAGCTTATCTCGTTTTTCATGGCATGTAATTTGAATGATGAAATGTTTCGGTTGTGGTTAAGATATATATCGCACTGAAGTTTGTTTATGCATAATTAGTCGACTGGAAAGTTAATATGGAATAATAGAGATAAGCTGTGGTTATTGCAAATATTAATTACTGTTTCCTTAACTTAAATTGCAGTTCTATCTAGCGTTTTACTATACGATTTTTTTCAGATAGATAACAGTCTTAAATGTAGAGGAGATATGAAGTATTGCAATTGAATTGTATAGATCATTCAAAATATAGCAGCGTAAAACGAGTACCATCTGACGTCTACTGATTATTAGAATGTCTAAAAGCGTTATGTTGTATTTACGATAATTGTAAATTATGGGCAAAACTACATCTAGCTATTTAAAATCATGTAACGGAATTGTTAGATGCTCACTTATTTTAACAAAATTGGTAACTTTAACCGCGAGCCTTTACACGGTGGATTACCAGTGAATTTTATTTCAAAAATAATTCTGTTTATTTATTTCCATCACATAAATTTTAACATTGCATATTTTGAGTTTGATGTCTCTCTGCGTAAGTTTTCCTTTTTTTGCAGATCAATAGAAACAATCAATACAAGTACAAGTCGACCAGAATGCCGTGGCAGTGATCTATTGTTCATGTAACAATATAACAAGCGTGAATGAGCGCTCTCGGCTTACATATACATACCCCCAACGTATGAGCCATTAAATCGGCCTCTTACATCAACGCGCCAATCACAGCTGAGTGCTTCAACATCATATTTTTACCCAACTTGTCTGACTAAAGCGCAACTGCCACGGGATTCTGGTCGACCTATAGCAATA
The DNA here is from genome assembly GCA_023690525.1 of Holotrichia oblita. Taxonomy (NCBI): domain Eukaryota; kingdom Metazoa; phylum Arthropoda; class Insecta; order Coleoptera; family Scarabaeidae; genus Holotrichia; species Holotrichia oblita. Next base: position 60,588,855 of record CM043016.1, on the reverse strand, counting down.
ATTCATGATGTTCAAAACTAGGTCAATGTTGAGCAGTTGACTCAATGGCACTTCCTGAACATTAAATTTTCTTTTATAAAGTAAGCAATTTCTACTCAGTAACCTAATATTACTACTACAAACGGGAACATATTATCCAGTAAGAATATAAAGCAATCCATCTACCTAAACAAATGACTGGCATTAACAGCGTTAGAACCTTCTTCATTTTAAATGGAATGTCCTGTATTTATGGTCTATTTTACATTTTCACCTTGACATTTTAAATGACAATTTGGATAGATTTAGAGTGGGGCGGTTGTAAAACATATACGGAATAGCACGCTTGCCAATGCGTTAATTCTGTATATGTTTTACAACCGCCCCACTCTAGATCTATCGCTTTTCTAGCTCGCCTTAGTCGCTCTAAATGTTCTGTATAATATCCACCAGTAATTTTGTGAAAGAATTTTGTTCAATATATTGTATATAATGTGGGCCTTTGTTCCACATTTTAGACTGTTAACTGGTTGAGATTTATATGTAGATACACAAATACAAAGTGCTTAAAACTTATTCAGAAGGGTGGAAAGGCAGGTCGGGTTGGGTATAACGGATGCAATAAGTATATGTCTTAATAGAGGTTGAGGCATTGAAAGCAGGATTGAGATTAGAGGTAAAACAACAGGTAAAGCCAACCCCTAAAACTCATTACTCCATACTTAAATTTACCTCCTCATCTAATAATACATATGGTGACAGAATAGAAAAAGCATTCTGCTTGACCAAATTTTTCGAAGTTATTAAGTTAAACAGAAGGAAGTGGAGCAGTAGAGTAGTCGTTAGCATATTACCAAGCAGCAAACTGCTGTTTGGAGAGACAGAGAGAGAGAGGGGGGGGAGGTATGGGTTATGGCACTATTTACACATTTAGAAATAGGAAGTGGTCCTGCTCAATACATTTTAGAATTACTTATTCCCAATATTAAATAAAATGATCTTCTACGTCAAATAGTGGGACCATTTACTTATTCTCTAAGTTGACTTGCCGCGGTTTGTATGATCTAGTTAGCAGTGACTTAAGCCGAGGAATTACGTGATATACTCAAAACGTTCGCTGCGTGTACTCTAAACGCTCAATAAAGATGAATTAGTATAGTGCAGACTTTTTTTCGTAGATTTTTTTAAATTCATTAACTTTTTAAAGGCTGCGTTATATTTGCTAGACAATTTATCAATTTTACGGCAAAGATCTTTAAGACAGGTTATAATGATTGCTACTATATCATTTTTTAAAAACATTAAAGAAATAATAACTCTGCAAAGTCAGGAAAAATAATTGCATCTGTTTCATTACTAAATGCTTTTTAACTGTAAAAATATATCCAGAAAAATTGATTTGAAGAGTACGGTATAAGAAAATTGTAATTTCTTATATAGGGCAGTAAAAGATGTAAGTGAGGAAATCATCTACATACGACTACCTTTATTATATAGGAAACAGTGCTTCCATAATTAGAATCCTGGGATTACACTTCATGAATATGCATCATTTCCAAAACGTAATGTTTCATTTTTGCAAAATGTCGAACCATATCATCAATAGCTTTAAATTTAGCCATGTTCTTGCGCAAAATCCATCGTAAAGGGATATATGATGAGGCATTAAAGCTTTTACAGCTATTTTCTACCGTTTCTGATTCATAAATCTCTTTCATATGACCTGTCGCGGACTTTGGTATAGATCGTAAACTACGGTTTAACTCGCTGTTATAAATCTGTAACGTTTGTACACGTTAGAGGAGCAGATATCCTATTTCACATATACATACATATGAAATCGGATTCCTGAAGTCGTCGTGTCCCAACGCGTTAATATTTATTACCTCTCAAGCACGTTAGATGGAAATCGAGTTTCGGACAACTCCAAGGACCATTTCCCTTGTACAGTTCTCTTCAAGATATAACAATTCATGATTTAGTGCCTTAAAAGGATCGTTTCTAATCAGGCCTATGGCATTTCTGTCCTTTTAAAGCATGTACAGTATTTTAGTAAACAGATGCATATATTTTCCAATATAGTGTTGTAGAAAAGATCCTATTAGAAGTAAAGATAATAAATATTATACATGAGTGCAGCTAACTTGTTGTTTCATTTTCTCTACGGTATTATATCCCCAAGTAATTATTAATAAGATTACAACGATTGTGGTTACTTCATATTATATAAATAATAGAACACAAGTATATGTAAGCGAAGTCGCTATATCTTGAAACCAATTGTACGTTTACTACAAAGTTAACTCCAACACCATCGAAAATATGATAAGGATATTGCTGTTCACGTGTATGGAACGTAAGCGGAAAATGCGGAAAACACCCGCCGTAAAAATGGTCACGTTTCCAACGCGAAACGTGAACTTATTTAACAGCTTTAACCTTTACGAGCGTTCGCTAAAAATGTCTTTCGTATTTTGGGAAAGACTTTATGACTTAATTAAGTAAAAGAGAAAACGAAAAGAAGTTAGTTGCTATAGGTATACCTATATATATGACGGAATAATGCTGAGCTTTTTTCCGTTTTGCACAACGACCGACAAGAGAATTACGTCCGCGAAGGACATTACATGCGTCGTTTTATTATGATGGGGGGACCTATTAAAACCGGCCGATGGTTTTAGATATTATTTGTCGTGTTTTACGATGGAAATTAATATTTCATTTTGAAACGTTTGTACTTTATTTTTTAAAAAGAGCAATAAAAGTTTCGGCGCGTTGTGTACCGTTTCGGCGTTTCTCGGAGATAGGAAATTGTTTTTATTGATTTCGTAGTACGCTCAAGTGAGTTGACTTTCCAACGCGACAAGCTTAAATATAATGAAACCTAAAATAGCGGCCTTGGCAGGCATTGTTAAAGCTTTCTAAAAATATATTCGTATAATCACTGAATGGAATAATGGGACAACTAGAACACTACTACTGATCATTTGCATTTGGGGTAGGTGATTTTTGATTTCGTAGTCGAATAATGTATACGAATAGGCTCGGCAAAGAGGGGCACTTTCCAATGCAGTGCGGTGAGCAACGTAGAGGGGTGGCACGGAAATTCAAGCGAGTATTATTCCACTGGTCATTGTGAGTGCTTATCAGTACACACATATTTAGAAAATGTCGCAATTATGTCGGTACGTTTTGCAAACGGCGTAATTCGAAGAAACTAGAACACGTAATAGCGAGTATGCCGGATTTATAATATGAAGATGAGATAATTAAATGTGTAAGGACAATTATTTGACGTGTATCAGCAGCTGGAATTGTGAACGCCATCAAAAAAGTAGAATACTCGTCTAGAATCTGTTGCAAACGATACAGCGAACAATTAATATTTGATGTAGGTGTTTATTTTATTCTATGTAATCTACCGTGCACTTTACTAGACCATGAAGTAATTATTTTCTTCTCGAGCAAGTATTCGGATTATATATTTTCAAGTCGGACATCGAACTTGAATCGACATTGAAAGATAAAAAATTGTGGTTAGAAGCTGTAATTCCTTATTAATCATGCAGTTTTGAATTAACTTTTTTATCCCATGGAACTGAGAACGAAATATTCAGGTGTGCGACGTAATTAAAGAGAGTGTTAGTGATTTTGGCAGGTCTACATTTTGACAATGCCAACGACAGACAACTCAGGAAGAAAGATGATCCTACCACAGCAAGCTCCAGGATATGTATTTGTCTACCAAACCATTAAAATAGGGGATCGAAGAGATGATATTATGTGATCTGAATCCTGTCCGACATGACTGGGGTATGATCGGTTGGACACATCGACGTTGCTGGCTTCTCCGGCTAACGTTGAGGAGCTATGGAGGTGAATTGAAGCGGCATAGTTGGCTATCTCTTCCGTTACCATACAACCACTTATTGATTCTATGCCTTGTTGTGTAGCGATGGTACGCGCTGTTCGCGGGGGATACTCCTGATATTGATGCATCCCTTCCAGCAGAGCTGCGCTGCACTATGGGGCGAACATCAGGCCAATATCGGCTCGAAATTCAATTTTGGCAACTATGTAGTAAGAGTAAAATATTAAGTGGTTATGAATCCTTGAAACCTAAATATTTGTAATCTAAGTAGTTTGTAGTTGTTTCCGTTAATTTGTTATCAGGCCTCAAAGTTGAACATTTATAAGCAACAGAATATGTTATGCATTGAATCTACATATTGTTTGTATTTTATTAGTTTGGAAGAATGCATATGTGCTACATATAGAGCTAATTTTGGTTCTTTACAGTCAAAAACTGTTTCAAATTAAATTGAAAAGCGAAACGATTTAATGGATGAGAAATTTTAACTTTCATTAGACATTAGACAAAAAACTTCATCGCCCAACTTTAAAGCAAAATGGGCTGCGGCATCAAGAAAGAAAGATCGATCTATCATCAATAACCAAGACTGGCTAAATAATGAGTATGTCATTGATGACACTGGAAGACAAAGAGGTAGACCATGCAAAGACTATGAAGAATCCTCCGAGTCTACAAAGAGAAGGAAAGCTACAAACATGATTCGGCATTCTGGAGTAGATCAAATTACCTTCTCATACTTACAAGCATTGAGATCAATTGGTGAAATTACACATGCAAAAATTATTGAGAAAGTAAGGTATTTGTCCCCCGAATGACAAAATGGTCTATCGAATTGGCTTGACAATGAAGGTCAAGATGTATTAAGTTTATCAAAAGATGAAGCCTTAGCTATCTACATAGATTCAAACATACCCAGGAACAAATATCAGTTATTAAAGACGGTTGTAGATGAGAAAAGATGCTAAATACTTCCATCCTACAAAAGCATTGCAGAAGATGGATCATCAGGACAGGCAGAGTATAAACAAGTTTTATCTGGTGAATTTATTTCAGGTGCAAACTTTTTTATTGCTTCTTTAGTTCCTCTAAAGTTAGTTCATTCTGAAAACAGTCAAGTAATATGGGAAAATCCCTCACGTTTAGTGTTACCTTAGGCATCAAAAATTAAATTTCTGAGCATCAACCTACCCATGTCGTTATTTCTGAAGAAACAACTGTTTCGGTAAAACACGAACTAATTTTAACGATGATTGATGGTAAGGTAACGCAAGTGTTGACTGATACACCTTCTTCTTCGGCATGCACAATATGTTTCGCAAAGCCATCTGAAATGAATAATGTGGAACTTGTTAGAAGCAAAGAGCTTAGGCCAGAAGCTTACAAAAGCTTAAAAAGTGGTCCGCTCGAAGCGAAGAAGAAAAAAGAGAAAGAAGGAAACGAAAGAAGAAATACAAAGAAAATTCAGAGACGAGCTTGGGTTGATTGTCGATAAACCACGTCAAGGTAGCGGAAATTCGAATGACGGAAACACCGCCAGAAGGGTCTTTGTTAATTACACATGTACTGCTAATATAACTGGAGTAAATCAATATCTGATCAAAAGATTTTATATACTTTTACAAACTATGACTAGCGAAAAACCTATTGACGCAAAAAAATTCGGGGAATATGCAAGAACAACAGCGGAATATTATGTAGAAGCGTACGGATGGTACTATATGCCAGCTTCTGTTCATAAGGAGTTAATCCATGGAGAAAACATCATAAAACATCTTGCGCTGCTACCATTGGGACAGCTTTCAGAGGATGCTCAGGAAGCACGAAACAAAGATTATAAAAGATTTCGTTTACACCATGCTAGAAAATGCTCCCGATCGTCAACAAATGAAGATGTGTTCCACGCGCTCACGTATGCTTCCGATCCATATATTTCTAATAAACGTTGGTCTCAAGCACGAAAACTTATAGAATTAGATGATGAAGCTAAAGTTCTGTTACAAAATTTAAGTGTAGAATCGGAAGAAAGTGTAAATAGTAGAGAAATTTTTTTCTGAACAGAGAAAATTTCTTTTTTTTCTGAATTTATTTCGTTTTTTAACACTGCATAATAGATAAGCCTAAAATGTTTTTCTAAAATATTAAGTACCTGTATTGTATATTAACAATAAACATCGGTATCACCTCACACCACAACTACAACTTTTATTATTTATTCGGGACACGTGTTTCGAAAACGCATGGGTTTTCATCATCAACCGAATACCGAATGACTAAATAAAATTAAAAAACCATCATTATAAACATCCCCATACTTCTTGTATAAACAAGCAACGCATGCGAACTCTACTTAACCGGACTAATCGTTAGCACATATATATCGAAGCAGCACCTTATAACGAACACTATTTCTTGATTGTTGTTTAGTTCCAATTAATCTCATTATAGTGCTACCTTATCTGATCTGTAACTTTTCGAGTATTCATAAATATGTATAATACCTCTAAATTTGATTTGAAAGATGTTGAAGATAATCTAACGGAGAGAGATAGAAAAATCTATAGTCATTAGAACTATAATACAAAACTAAAGTAATCTGGTACATAAATGCTAATTCACCTCACTTGCGAAATAACCACAAAAGGTGCGACCCTCCATTTAATGCCTCTTAGGTTTTCAGAGATAAGAATGAATTAATTATACAGTCTCACACAATATCGCGCTTTCTGGGCCTTTACACATTTCGAATATAATCTTTATCATAAGCTTCAGTAATGATCACAGTCCTTCTGTGAATTCGGGTTATACTGAGATTAACGTTGGCAGACAATTTAAATGACATCTGTAGTTTTACTTGATCTGGTCTGTTGGCTATGAAATCACACTAAACTGTCTGGAACAGTGCCAGATCCTCTACCGAGATCCTTTCCCATCTGTGGAACTCTACGCTCCTTGCAAAACGTAGGGCACGATGACAAATTCTATTTTATATCTGTTTTAGAACGGGAAGATTTACAAAGAGCCCCCAGAGAATTGTTTGTTTATCGTCGGACGATTTTGTTATTTCGGTTTATACAGCTTGAAGCTACGCGGTTTCTTTTAAGGTTAATAAAATTCACATTCCGTTTATTGCTGTATAAATTAAAGTTGAGCTTATCTCGTTTTTCATGGCATGTAATTTGAATGATGAAATGTTTCGGTTGTGGTTAAGATATATATCGCACTGAAGTTTGTTTATGCATAATTAGTCGACTGGAAAGTTAATATGGAATAATAGAGATAAGCTGTGGTTATTGCAAATATTAATTACTGTTTCCTTAACTTAAATTGCAGTTCTATCTAGCGTTTTACTATACGATTTTTTTCAGATAGATAACAGTCTTAAATGTAGAGGAGATATGAAGTATTGCAATTGAATTGTATAGATCATTCAGAATATAGCAGCGTAAAACGAGTACCATCTGACGTCTACTGATTATTAGAATGTCTAAAAGCGTTATGTTGTATTTACGATAATTGTAAATTATGGGCAAAACTACATCTAGCTATTTAAAATCATGTAACGGAATTGTTAGATGCTCACTTATTTTAACAAAATTGGTAACTTTAACCGCGAGCCTTTACACGGTGGATTACCAGTGAATTTTATTTCAAAAATAATTCTGTTTATTTATTTCCATCACATAAATTTTAACATTGCATATTTTGAGTTTGATGTCTCTCTGCGTAAGTTTTCCTTTTTTTGCAGATCAATAGAAACAATCAATACAAGTACAAGTCGACCAGAATGCCATGGCAGTGATCTATTGTTCATGTAACAATATAACAAGCGTGAATGAGCGCTCTCGGCTTACATATACATACATACCCCCAACGTATGAGCCATTAAATCGGCCTCTTACATCAACGCGCCAATCACAGCTGAGTGCTTCATCATCATATTTTTACCCAACTTGTCTGACTAAAGCGCAACTGCCACGGGATTCTGGTCGACCTATAGCAATAATTCATGATGTTCAAAACTAGGTCAATGTTGAGCAGTTGACTCAATGGCACTTCCTGAACATTAAATTTTCTTTTATAAAGTAAGCAATTTCTACTCAGTGACCTAATATTACTACTACAAACGGGAACATATTATCCAGTAAGAATATAAAGCAATCCATCTACCTAAACAAATGACTGGCATTAACAGCGTTAGAACCTTCTTCATTTTAAATGGAATGTCCTGTATTTATGGTCTATTTTACATTTTCACCTTGACATTTTAAATGACAATTTGGATAGATTTAGAGTGGGGCGGTTGTAAAACATATACGGAATAGCACGGTTGCCAATGCGTTAATTCTGTATATGTTTTACAACCGCCCCACTCTAGATGTATCGCTTTTCTAGCTCGCCTTAGTCGTTCTAAATGTTCTGTATAATATCCACCAGTAATTTTGTGAAAGAATTTTGTTCAATATATTGTATATAATGTGGGCCTTTGTTCCACATTTTAGACTGTTAACTGGTTGAGATTTATATGTAGATACACAAATACAAAGTGCTTAAAACTTATTCAGAAGGGTGGAAAGGCAGGTCGGGTTGGGTATAACGGATGCAATAAGTATATGTCTTAATAGAGGTTGAGGCATTGAAAGCAGGATTGAGATTAGAGGTAAAACAACAGGTAAAGCCAACCCCTAAAACTCATTACTCCATACTTAAATTTACCTCCTCATCTAATAATACATATGGTGACAGAATAGAAAAAGCATTCTGCTTGACCAAATTTTTCGAAGTTATTAAGTTAAACAGAAGGAAGTGGAGCAGTAGAGTAGTCGTTGGCATATTACCAAGCAGCAAACTGCTGTTTGGAGAGAGACAGGCAGAGAGGGGGGGAGGTATGGGTTATGGCACTATTTACACATTTAGAAATAGGAAGTGGTCCTGCTCAATACATTTTAGAATTACTTATTCCCAATATTAAATAAAATGATCTTCTACGTCAAATAGTGGGACCATTTACTTATTCTCTAAGTTGACTTGCCGCGGTTTGTATGATCTAGTTAGCAGTGCCTTAAGCCGAGGAATTACGTGATATACTCAAAAGTGTACTCTAAACGCTCAATAAAGGTGAATTAGTATAGTGCAGACTTTTTTTCGTAGATTTTTTTAAATTCATTAACTTTTTCAAGACCGCGTTATATTTGCTAGACAATTTATCAATTTTACGGCAAAGATCTTTAAGACAGGTTATAATGATTGCTACTATATCATTTTTTAAAAACATTAAAGAAATAATAACTCTGCAAAGTCAGGAAAAATAATTGCATCTGTTTCATTACTAAATGCTTTTTAACTGTAAAAATATATCCAGAAAAATTGATTTGAAGAGTACGGTATAAGAAAATTGTAATTTCTTATATAGGGCAGTAAAAGATGTAAGTGAGGAAATCATCTACATACGACTACCTTTATTATATAGGAGACAGTGCTTCCATAATTAGAATCCTGGGATTACACTTCATGAATATGCATCATTTCCAAAACGTAATGTTTCATTTTTGCAAAATGTCGAATCATATCATCAATAGCTTTAAATTTAGCCATGTTCTTGCGCAAAATCCATCGTAAAGGGATATATGATGAGGCATTAAAGCTTTTACAGCTATTTTCTACCGTTTCTGATTCATAAATCTCTTTCATATGACCTGTCGCGGACTTTGGTATAGATCGTAAACTACGGTTTAACTCGCTGTTATAAATCTGTAACGTTTGTACACGTTAGAGGAGCAGATATCCTATTTCACATATACATACATATGAAATCGGATTCCTGAAGTCGTCGTGTCCCAACGCGTTAATATTTATTACCTCTCAAGCACGTTAGATGGAAATCGAGTTTCGGACAACTCCAAGGACCATTTCCCTTGTACAGTTCTCTTCAAGATATAACAATTCATGATTTAGTGCCTTAAAAGGATCGTTTCTAATCAGGCCTATGGCATTTCTGTCCTTTTAAAGCATGTACAGTATTTTAGTAAACAGATGCATATATTTTCCAATATAGTGTTGTAGAAAAGATCCTATTAGAAGTAAAGATAATAAATATTATACATGAGTGCAGCTAACTTGTTGTTTCATTTTCTCTACGGTATTATATCCCCAAGTAATTATTAATAAGATTACAACGATTGTGGTTACTTCATATTATATAAATAATAGAACACAAGTATATGTAAGCGAAGTCGCTATATCTTGAAACCAATTGTACGTTTACTACAAAGTTAACTCCAACACCATCGAAAATATGATAAGGATATTGCTGTTCACGTGTATGGAACGTAAGCGGAGAATGCGGAAAACACCCGCCGTAAAAATGGTCACGTTTCCAACGCGAAACGTGAACTTATTTAACAGCTTTAACCTTTACGAGCGTTCGCTAAAAATGTCTTTCGTATTTTGGGAAAGACTTTATGACTTAATTAAGTAAAAGAGAAAACGAAAAGAAGTTAGTTGCTATAGGTATACCTATATATATGACGGAATAATGCTGAGCTTTTTTCCGTTTTGCACAACGACCGACAAGAGAATTACGTCCGCGAAGGACATTACATGCGTCGTTTTATTATGATGGGGGGACCTATTAAAACCGGCCGATGGTTTTAGATATTATTTGTCGTGTTTTACGATGGAAATTAATATTTCATTTTGAAACGTTTGTACTTTATTTTTAAAAAGAGCAATAAAAGTTTCGGCGCGTTGTGTACCGTTTCGGCGTTTCTCGGAGATAGGAAATTGTTTTTATTGATTTCGTAGTACGCTCAAGTGAGTTGACTTTCCAACGCGACAAGCTTAAATATAATGAAACCTAAAATAGCGGCCTTGGCAGGCATTGTTAAAGCTTTCTAAAAATATATTCGTATAATCACTGAATGGAATAATGGGACAACTAGAACACTACTACTGATCATTTGCATTTGGGGTAGGTGATTTCTGATTTCGTAGTCGAATAATGTATACGAATAGGCTCGGCAAAGAGGGGCACTTTCCAATGCAGTGCGGTGAGCAACGTAGAGGGGTGGCACGGAAATTCAAGCGAGTATTATTCCACTGGTCATTGTGAGTGCTTATCAGTACACACATATTTAGAAAATGTCGCAATTATGTCGGTACGTTTTGCAAACGGCGTAATTCGAAGAAACTAGAACACGTAATAGCGAGTATGCCGGATTTATAATATGAAGATGAGATAATTAAATGTGTAAGGACAATTATTTGACGTGTATCAGCAGCTGGAATTGTGAACGCCATCAAAAAAGTAGAATACTCGTCTAGAATCTGTTGCAAACGATACAGCGAACAATTAATATTTGATATAGGTGTTTATTTTATTCTATGTAATCTACCGTGCACTTTACTAGACCATGAGTAATTATTTTCTTCTCGAGCAAGTATTCGGATTATATATTTCCAAGTCGGACATCGAACTTGAATCGACATTGAAAGATAAAAAATTGTGGTTAGAAGCTGTAATTCCTTATTAATCATGCAGTTTTGAATTAACTTTTTTATCCCATGGAACTGAGAACGAAATATTCAGGTGTGCGACGTAATTAAAGAGAGTGTTAGTGATTTTGGCAGGTCTACATTTTGACAATGCCAACGACAGACAACTCAGGAAGAAAGATGATCCTACCACAGCAAGCTCCAGGATATGTATTTGTCTACCAAACCATTAAAATAGGGGATCGAAGAGATGATATTATGTGATCTGAATCCTGTCCGACATGACTGGGGTATGATCGGTTGGACACATCGTCGTTGCTGGCTTCTCCGGCTAACGTTGAGGAGCTATGGAGGTGAATTGAAGCGGCATAGTTGGCTATCTCTTCCGCTACCATACAACCACTTATTGATTCTATGCCTTGTTGTGTAGCGATGGTACGCGCTGTTCGCGGGGGATACTCCTGCTATTGATGCATCCCTTCCAGCAGAGCTGCGCCGCACTATGGGGCGAACATCAGGCCAATATCGGCTCGAAATTCAATTTTGGCAACTATGTAGTAAGAGTAAAATATTAAGTGGTTATGAATCCTTGAAACCTAAATATTTGTAATCTAAGTAGTTTGTAGTTGTTTCCGTTAATTTGTTATCAGGCCTCAAAGTTGAACATTTATAAGCAACAGAATATGTTATGCATTGAATCTACATATTGTTTGTATTTTATTAGTTTGGAAGAATGCATATGTGCTACATATAGAGCTAATTTTGGTTCTTTACAGTCAAAAACTGTTTCAAATTAAATTGAAAAGCGAAACGATTTAATGGATGAGAAATTTTAACTTTCATTAGACAATAGACAAAAAACTTCATCGCCCAACTTTAAAGCAAAATGGGCTGCGGCATCAAGAAAGAAAGATCGATCTATCATCAATAACCAAGACTGGCTAAATAATGAGTATGTCATTGATTTTGACAATACGGACGGGTCCACATCAGAAATTTCTACGCTATCTGGAAGACAAAGAGGTAGACCATGCAAAGACTATGAAGAATCCTCCGAGTCTACAAAGAGAAGGAAAGCTACAAACATGATTCGGCATTCTGGAGTAGATCAAATTACCTTCTCATACTTACAAGCATTGAGATCAATTGGTGAAATTACACATGCAAAAATTATTGAGAAAGTAAGGTATTTGTCCCCCGAATGACAAAATGGTCTATCGAATTGGCTTGACAATGAAGGTCAAGATGTATTAAGTTTATCAAAAGATGAAGCCTTAGCTATCTACATAGATTTAAACATACCCAGGAACAAATATCAGTTATTAAAGACGGTTGTAGATGAGAAAAGATGCAAAATACTTCCATCCTACAAAAGCATTGCAGAAGATGGATCATCAGGACAGGCAGAGTATAAACAAGTTTTATCTGGTGAATTTATTTCAGGTGCAAACTTTTTTATTGCTTCTTTAGTTCCTCTAAAGTTAGTTCATTCTGAAAACAGTCAAGTAATATGGGAAAATCCCACACCTTTAGTGTTACCTTAGGCATCGAAAATTAAGTTTCTGAGCATCAACCTACCCATGTCGTTATTTCTGAAGAAACAACTGTTTCGGTAAAACACGAACTAATTTTAACGATGATTGATGGTAAGGTAACGCAAGTGTTGACTGATACACCTTCTTCTTCGGCATGCACAATATGTTTCGCAAAGCCATCTGAAATGAATAATGTGGAACTTGTTAGAAGCAAAGAGGTTAGGCCAGAAGCTTACAAAAGCTTAAAAAGTGGTCCGCTCGAAGCGAAGAAGAAAAAAGAGAAAGAAGGAAACGAAAGAAGAAATACAAAGAAAATTCAGAGACGAGCTTGGGTTGATTGTCGATAAACCACGTCAAGGTAGCGGAAATTCGAATGACGGAAACACCGCCAGAAGGGTCTTTGTTAATTACACATGTACTGCTAATATAACTGGAGTAAATCAATATCTGATCAAAAGATTTTATATACTTTTACAAACTATGACTAGCGAAAAACCTATTGACGCAAAAAAATTCGGGGAATATGCAAGAACAACAGCGGAATATTATGTAGAAGCGTACGGATGGTACTATATGCCAGCTTCTGTTCATAAGGAGTTAATCCATGGAGAAAACATCATAAAACATCTTGCGCTGCTACCATTGGGACAGCTTTCAGAGGATGCTCAGGAAGCACGAAACAAAGATTATAAAAGATTTCGTTTACACCATGCTAGAAAATGCTCCCGATCGTCAACAAATGAAGATGTGTTCCACGCGCTCACGTATGCTTCCGATCCATATATTTCTAATAAACGTTGGTCTCAAGCACGAAAACTTATAGAATTAGATGATGAAGCTAAAGTTCTGTTACAAAATTTAAGTGTAGAATCGGAAGAAAGTGTAAATAGTGAACAGAGAAAATTTTTTTCTGAATTTATTTCTTTTAACACTGCATAATAGATAAGCCTAAAATGTTTTTCTAAAATATTAAGTACCTGTATTGTATATTAACAATAAACATCGGTATCACCTCACACCACAACTTTTATTATTTATTCGGGACACGTGTTTCGAAAACGCATGGGTTTTCATCATCAACCGAATACCGAATGACTAAATAAAATTAAAAAACCATCATTATAAACATCCCCATACTTCTTGTATAAACAAGCAACGCATGCGAACTCTACTTAACCGGACTAATCGTTAGCACATATATATCGAAGCAGCACCTTATATCGAACACTATTTCTTGATTGTTGTTTAGTTCCAATTAATCTCATTATAGTGCTACCTTATCTGATCTGTAACTTTTCGAGTATTCATAAATATGTATAATACCTCTAAATTTGATTTGAAAGATGTTGAAGATAATCTAACGGAGAGAGATAGAAAAATCTATAGTCATTAGAACTATAATACAAAACTAAAGTAATCTGGTACATAAATGCTAATTCACCTCACTTGCGAAATAACCACAAAAGGTGCGACCCCTCCATTTAATGCCTCTTAGGTTTTCAGAGATAAGAATGAATTAATTTTAATTTTTCACGGCAATGGAGTGCTATCAATTTAATTTGCCTGCAGTGTGAGCTTCTCAGTCGCATTAATTTCTACTAAGGTCGTAGTGAAGGAATATAGTAGAACGTAGGCGGTGGGTGGTCACGGAGATAAAAGCTACGTAATGCAATAACTGATGCGAGATAAGGTACTCGAGGGACAAAATAAAAATGTTTCTTTCGCGCTTGTAACGGATGAGGGAGGCGCGCACTCTAGATGGAAATTGTAATAAAAACAAAAGTATATTTACCCGCAGAAAAAAAAACTTAATATAATAAACTTTCCTGTCTGGCGAGGATATCATATAAATTATTTAAGAACGTTTTGTATTTTGCTTTGAGTGAAATTTATGTTTGATACATAATTTAGGAATGATTTGTTGAAATGCGTTAGATTCTTTTTTTGGAAGATTGTGGATGCAATGCGTTAAATTTATTCTACGTGTTACTTTTGCGTAATAGGGAACATAGCAGTTTATTTTTTTGTTTTTAAGAATAATCCTGTCGACTTCAGCCGCATATTCTACATGAATGGAAATATCTATGTCCGAACATGAAACTTTTTTTTATCGGGCTATTTTAAATAAAAAGTGTATCAAACACACATGTACCACAACATTAAAAATCATGCTACGTAATGATTAGAAAGAATTTCTAATTAGAATTGAGAAAAGTTGATGGTGGCTTCGTCGAATGTTTAATGTCCATTATTATTTTTGTGATTGATAAATGTTCCATAATGGATAATGGTAATTGGTAATGGGAAGAACTGGAAAATTTCCTATGGTTTTACAGAAAATTTACTATAAAACGAACTAGATAAATAAAACTTGAAATTGTTTTAATTTTTTGGGATTTAACAACAAGCAAAACTTTCTACAAAGAATGAGACTTTTCGATAAAACCGAAAATAATTTTTTTTCTCTTGAGAACCGCACCTATTTGACACACTATACAGAATGGCTATTCAAAAACGAATCGGCATTGATTTTGGGCATTTAATGTCATATAAAAATAAAATGTCAACTTTGTTTTTGCGAGGGACAAGCAAACCCTCATCTGCAATCCCTTTGGCTGGGTGGAACTGACCCCAAAAATCTTAAATGGAACGTGGGATTGAGTTGTACCTCGATTGAAAGGTCTTTCGGTTCTCTTTACAATGATACCTAGTTCATGGCAATACATTTCATTATGATGCTCAAAAATTAACTTTTATTTCTGTTATTAGGAGATAACAAACTTACATGTAGTAGTCAAGTAGATGTTCAAAGTGCTGTCCACCAACTTCCATTCAGTGGTACAGGTTGTATTCAAAACGGTTTCTCACATTTTGAAGCATATCTGGTGTTATGAGATGACACTCATTTGTAATTCGCTCCCGTAAATCTTGTAAAGAAGTTGGTGGAGTGACGTAAATCTTAGTTTTTAAATTTCTCCACAAAAAAAAGTCTAATGGTGACAAATCTGGCGACCTTGGTGGCCACTCAATAGAACCTTGGCTACCAATCCACCTTTCCGGAAATTCTTGGTTTAAATAGTCCCGTACAGGGCGTGCATAATGAGGCGGAGCGCCATCCTGTTGAAACATAAAACGATTTTCCAAATAGCGTGCATCGTTTTCCACTATTTCAGTTAAGGCAGGATTGATTGCAGTTTCTAATAGTTCTTTATTTCTTCAGTTAATGTACCAAGTAGAAAAAAAAGGGACAACTACGTAGTCACCGAAGATGCCAGCCCAAACGTTAAACTTTTCTGGATGCTGCGTGTGCGTCTCATGAAGAATTTTAGGATTTGTATCCGCCCAGTAACGTCAATTATGACGGTTTACAGTGCCATTGACGAAGAAAGAACATTCGTTAGAAAAGCAGATATTAAATAACAAATGCGGGTATTGATCTACCCGTGCGCTTAGCGTCTCGCAGAATTCTAGACGTCTATCAAAATCATCTTCGTTAAGCTCTTGGACTAATCGTATTTTGTAGGGATGCAATTTGTGTTTTTTCAAAATTAGTTGTATGCTAGTTCGATTAACCCCTGAGACAGCAGCGAGTTTTCTCGTACTCAGTGTTGCATCTTGACTTACATGACCTAGAACAGCTACTTCCATTGCTTCATTGACTACTGGATTTGCAATATCTCGCTTTTTGTTAGCTACCGATCCAGTTTCTCTAAATTTATACACTAATTCCAGGATATACTTTCGATTGACATGTTTGTCAGGATGCCGCTGATTAAAATTGTCAGCTGTTCTGAATGCAGATTCATGATCAACGAAATATTCCAGTTTTTTACAAAATGCAAAAGGGACAAATACTTTACAACACGTTCTTATATGTGAAAATAACCAGTTTTTTTCTTAATAAAAAACCTGAACCGTGTCATGTTGAGTTGGAAGCCTGCGCTTTGAGTATTTATCTTAATTTAGCACTTTCAACATCTACTTGACTAATACATATAAGTTTGTTATCTCTTTGATACTGTAAAACGCTTCTCCTATAATAACAGAAATAAAAGTTAATTTGTAAGCATCATAATGAAATGTAATGCCATAAACTAGGTATCATTGTAAAGAGAATCGAAATACCTTTCAATCGAGGTACAACTCAACTCCCCTTTCCATTTAAGATTTTTGGGGTCAGTTCCACCTTGCCCAAGGGATTGCAGATGAGGGTTTGCTTGTACACCTAATAAATGTCCCCCTCAAAAACACAGTTGACGTGTCTGAGCATTTTATTTTTATATGACATTAAATGCCCAAAATCAATGCCGTTTCGTTTTCGAATGGCCACCCTGTATGTATGTAGATAACAGTAATATTAATTCATAAGTGCAGAGTACTGGTAAACTGAACACGATACGCAGGTTTTCCCTAATCTACTATATTCAAGTCAAAATTAAATCAATGTTCAGAATCTTTTTACAAAAGTACCTATATAATACTATACGATATTTAAGCTTCCATAATTCCTGGCCTTATTATTTACAATAACGTAAATTACTTGAGTTTAACTGTCGGAGTCAACAGCGCAACATACGTACATATGTCATACATGAATTAAAGAACAAACAATGGCTTACCGTAACAAAACAAAAGTTTTGCCTACTTACTGCAAACGAGGGAAGTCTAACTTGCACGCAACGTGACTACGAGTAAGCGTTGAATTTAATACAATAAAATACAGAAGGAGTGACTACGTCGTGTTCAAAAACGTAATGACAGAACACGATCTGATTTTGTACAGTAAATGTTGTCTGGGGCATATGAAATTCCCTAAGTGAATGTCTAGGAGAGGTGTGCGTTGAAAACACTTAATTTGAAAGGATCGACTCCTTTTACAGTCTCAAAATCAATCTTGTAATAGTCTAAAGGTTATAATGAGATAAAATAGGGGGAGTGCAATATAAGATACAAAGTAAAAATTGAAGGTAAATTACACAGAAAAATTAAAGTAAATACTTAAATGATTTGAGTAAAATTTTTATTTGCGTTATAGTTGTTAAGATAAATTTCTAAATTTCAATTTGGTTGAAATATAAAATATTAAAGTTTTCAAACGATTTTATTAGAAATTAGAATACGCTGTTCAAATCTTTATTTATTCTAATCTTAGTGCAATGCGTATAAATAAATTTTATTGTATGAAGAAGCAGATATTTAGCCATCGACCCGTTCAAGTTCGTAATAGTATTGGGAAAATGAAGGAAAGAATTGCTAGATTCTGGGCAGTTCGTGTTTGAACTCCAATGCTACCACAAGACGAAGTCAGGAATGTGATATTAAACTGAACGACTCAAAGTGTGTTGTGACTCGCTCAACATCTTCATGGATAGATATTGCATTCTTGAACACTATATTTAAGTGTGCTACTGGATCGGAAACTCACCTTCAAGGGACGCAAGTCCAAACAGCCATTGAGCGATTCTTCATAGTAACAACAACGATACTCCTGTTCCTATATGCAAGAAGTTGCTTTTCCGTTAATCTAAACGTCATGGGTGTATATCACATTCTTACGGTTAATCTCCACTTAAGGAGCACGGAGCACGTGGTCTCGGAAGGCTACAACGCATCTGAATTCCCTGCAGACGACCTTGGTATTGCGTCACGCCGAGACTTCGTTTTGACTCTGGCTAGTGAAACGCAGGACAGGACTGTGACCTCGGCCAATTCATTGGTTAGTCATCTTTGGGATCTAGGACTGAACTGCTCGCCTCCCAAAATCAAAGTCAGGAGACGAAATCATTGATCGTGACATGTACGAAGATGAATTATCGCTTGTAATTGAAGAACA
This sequence comes from Holotrichia oblita, assembly GCA_023690525.1. Taxonomy (NCBI): domain Eukaryota; kingdom Metazoa; phylum Arthropoda; class Insecta; order Coleoptera; family Scarabaeidae; genus Holotrichia; species Holotrichia oblita. The sequence goes on along the minus strand of CM043016.1, from coordinate 60,570,143 downwards.
AAAGGAGAGCTGAAGTTGGAGTTGATTTTTATGATCAAATTTAATTGTACAATAGTGAGCTTCCACTTGTTATTGTAAATAATCACCACGTGTTTTGCCATGTGTTTATTAGTATAGTATCTTCAAATATGATCGCAATCCATGACTTTATAGAGCATTTTGACATCTCTCTTGAGCAATATTTCTTGATGTTTGTCCCACCTATTACTCAAATGATTATCAAATCAATTCCATGTTTAACCTAAAGCAACAGCACCCAGGTAGGATAAGTGCTTTTATGCAGCTATCTAAACAAATATTTTTCTTATTTTACTCATTGAATCATTGTTGGATACTCCAGCTTTTATGTTGATGTGCACTCACATCCATTGAACCATGTAATATTTCCCCGATCCTTCGCTAGAGGAAGCGTCGTTTCGGAATTAAATATTTTATTGCTACTTAATGCTACATACAAAGAGTGTATCATCACAAAGCCGAGTCAATTTATTTTCTCTGAAGCTAAAACTAATTCTTTCAATGCTCTAGAGAATTTCGTGACTTAGCTGTATAGGGAGTCTCAAATTGACGGTTTTTGGTCGTCCTTCACAGTTCAAGTTGTTTCTTCAAATTTCTGGATATTGTAATCCATTGTGTATCCACCCAACTTTGAATCATTTACAGATTGTCTGTTACTTTTACTTATTCTAATATAGGCAACAATTAACGCATACGTTTCTGTTAGATAATTTTCTCCATTTTATAGAGGGGGGTTGTGAGGGAGGGAGAGGAGAGAGAGGGGGGGGAATTCGCGTAAGATCTGCACGTGGCGATCGTCTTTGTTAAATTCTTAACCGTTTATCTTAATCCGAAAATCTTACATCCTGCGTCTACACGAAGTCTATAAAGTTTCAGTTTTGGAGTTATTAACCGCGCATTTTTAAGTATCCCTTTGTTGTTAAAAGAAAGGAAAGTTAAATAATGTGGTATTTTAAAGATTAGTTTTTCATAAATACTATCCTTTCGCATTATAATGATGTTTTTAAAATTTCTTTGTGTCCATATTTTTACTTTAAATACATATGGCAGCATAGTATTGTGAATGCAGTATTTGAAACGATTTAAAATAGCATGATAGGTTACCTTGTTAGATTTTATTAATAAATAGTTGACATACATATTTCGAGTTATCAAATTTAATTGTCATCCTTGCCTGTTTTTCTCTTATTCAAAATAATAATTTCTAGTATTTTCTGTTATTCAAAATAGTAGTAGGCTTATTAATTTCAGTGTTTATTTAGTTCCTTGTTCGGTTTTTTGCGCATTTTAGTTTTTATTTCGTTAATTTATAATGGGTTTTTCATTTATTGAGTATGCTGACATGCGCCTGATATATGGCGCATGTAATGGAAATGGAGATGAGGCTGCGCGTGAGTATCGTGTATGTTTTCCAAACCGGAGACATTATACCAGTGTATTTCGACGTTTGGACCAACATCTTCGGGAAATGGCTTCGGTAAAAGCAAATTATCGAAATGCTGGTAGACCAAGACGGAGACACACTATCCAAGTTGACCCCTCAACTAGCACTAGACAGTTAGCTGCTACAATGAATATCCCAAGCCAAAAAACCGTTCACTCAATTTTAAAAGAGAAATTGCCATTTATGTTGTTAAAAATCTTTATGAAAATCCATTCTGATTTTTTGAATAAATAGAATTCTGCGACAAAGAAGCTAAAATATTTTTCAGCGAAAAATCGAATAACTAACACTCATAACATTCACTATTGGGCAGACGAAAATCACCAATTTGTATGGTAAAAAAAAGGTTTTCTGTCAAAGCTTAAAAATACAGTGAATCCAAAGGTGTAAAAATATACTGGATAGTCAATTTTTAAAAATGATAAAATAGATGGCAATGCTCTATATGCAATAACCGTGCTCACAAGCTTTTATTGTTAGAAATCTAAATAATATTTTCATTGGATTGGTTGTGAGTCCAAACATAACCGATTATATATAGTTCTAAATTTTCGATTTTTTATATTTTGACCAGAGAGCCATAAACTTCTAATGAACGGTCTCGCTGAGACACCCTGTATTTTCGCTTTGCCTTACATTGCAAATATATCTAACAAAGAAAAATTACGAGGATACCAAAGAAGAAAACAATTCCATCGAATTATATGCTGCCTGGAGCAAAGATATTTATTTATATTTCTGGAAATCATAAATCGCGGTCCGCGAATCTCCTCCATTAAATTACTCTACCGACTAACAACCGTACGTTAAACGCGGAATACGAACGAGAAGCAAACAACTGAAAAACATATATTACAGGTGGAAAGTTTCGCAACTAGAGCGAGATGCACGCGTACGCACGTATATGAAAACAACTACATGTAACAAATGTAACGTGGACAGATTACATACTGTATACATGTTATACGCAAGTAATTTAAACTTTTAAACGAGCTGGGAAAAGACTTAGGCCATTAGGGGAATGTGATTTCATGTCGCACAGGAGTTGAAAACGTTTTAATCGCGCGCTTAATTAGTAATCGCTCTGTAAACAAAGATATAAATGCGATACAGCAGTGAATAATTTTAGTTGTCAGTTTATAGCGCAAAGGCGTAATTTAGTTTGTTTTTAGCTGTCTGAAACCTGATCACTGATCAGCTTTAGAAAATTTATAATAACATCTCTACTGCAAAAATTATTTTAAATGAATTAGGTGAACTTCGTACTTTAGTTTAAAAGTTAAACATTTTCTCACTAATTGCTTTTAAGATTTTTAAAATCATAAAAGATTATATAAAACACGGTTTTTATTGGAGCCTTAAGAACTAAGAGGAAAGATACCAAAAGGTATACAGGTAAACCAATTGTCAAAGAAAGTTTTATGATTCAAATGCTAAAAAATCACAATAATTCGACAGTCTGTATCTTCTGAATTTTCATATAAGTTTTTCGTTTTCACTTTCTATGCTTCTCATTATTTTTTAATGGTCAGGAAAGGTATCTTATTATTAATTTTGTAAGTAACTTAATATTTTTCATGTTAAAAGTTATTTGTTGATATTTGTCCGTATTATAATCGCAGTGGGATATTCCACTGGGTTTTGGAAAAAGTCTGTAACTAACTGTTGGGAATGCGACAGAATGTTGAAACTCAAATCAAAATGTCTTTCTCTGTTTTTTTTTATAGCAAGTATTTCAAAATGAATACCCTTTCGACTTCAATTCTATAAATATTTTTGTCCCAAAATAATGTTATATGTTCCTGCCTGAATGAAAAACGTGACAATGGCTTGCTGGACATGTCAAAGGTATCCTGAACGCTCAATTTGTCAGAGTTGATGATGCCGATAGCAAGAGACGATTTTGACATGAATGAAGTAAGGAAAAGAATTAGATTGTCCTAATAAACTTTATTAATAAGAAGTATTGTAACAGCGTCACCATGTTTGTTCTTAAATACTGATACCTCGGCTTTTAAAATAACTATTAATAAAGAATGCTGTCTCGTAGCGATAATATTATCTTCCTATAACATTCAAAAAGACACTTAAAACGGGTCGATAGCCGCAGTGGTTAGGCGACTGACTGTCGTTGTGATGGAACGATAGGAGCTGGATTTCAATTCTGTGGAGGGACGGTGACATTTTTTCAGACGGTTGAAATCCGGATCGACTTACCATTCTTTGTTGGCAGCAAAGTGAGTAACAGCACGGCATTATAAAAGGCGTCACAAAGCTATTTCAACACGATTTATACACACAAAACTACACCGCGAGAGTTGCACTTAAAAAAAGGAAAGTTACAATGTCTAATAGTAATGTACTGTTATGTTATTTCGGTAATATCTGTCAAAATTACTTAGAATAATATATTAAACACTGGAAATTTGGAATAGATTAAATTGCCAGAATTACATGCAACGCTAGGGATATTTAGAAAAATGTTTGCGAAAAAAGGAGGCCAAGAAAACAAAGAAAAAAAAACAATTTGAAAGGAGATTGAAAAATAGAAAAGATAGGCGAAAAAGAAAAGTTTTTTAGGAAAGAAGAAAGACATTGAAAAGATACAAAGTCAAAAGTTCTGAAACAAGAAAAGACATGAAAAAGATTGAAGGACAAAAGGAGACGAAAAGAAAAGAGAAGAAAAAGTAAAAAGCTTTCTTAAGAAGATATAAAAGTTTTAAAACATTTAAAGTGTAAAAGCACTTAACAGCCCCTGGAAAGATAATTACGGATTCAAAGTCAAACAAATTCAAAATTCAAGTGTAATGAAGACAGGAAGAACAGAGCGACAGTTTTTTTTTATTTACACAATAGTTTAAGGTAAGAGAGGATGGGTTTAGATTAAACAATTGTAAAGTGTTTAATATATACATGTTTTTACTTGATTTGATTTTAGAAGAAGGACGAAGAAGATATCTAATAGTAAACAAATTCTTGGCCAAAAATCGACAATAAAGGCACCGCATAAAGTAGCAGAAAATATAACCGCTTGTCTATCTGGAAATTGCAGAAGACCTCGAAAAAGAGGTTCATATAGCTTTGAGTCTAAACTGGACTGAGAATGCCGATTCAATGTTATGAAGCTGGCCAGAAACAACAGAGGAAGTTTGGATACTGTCTTATTTGAATTTCATGCTATAAAATAAAAAACAAAAAAAAACATTCGGTTGCTTAGAACGACTTAATGTATATTTTTTGAACAAAAAACTCCACATAGTTGAACTTGGCTTTACATTTACTATATTAAATAGACATTGCAATCATTTTTTGAGTTGAAATCCTTCAGGTGTTGTCGCGGAGATCAGTTTTTACTTGATATTTTGCTGATTATGCTATCATCTGTTTCAGAAGGTCTGTAAGGTGATAACATGAAACTCAAGTGAAAACTTATCACAGCAACACTCGAGAGACTTCAACACAGAAAATTATTGCATTAGAGACTTACATAGCCTCATTTGGTGTATTAAATATGCTTAGTATTTTGCAAGCTAAACATGTACTTGGCATAGTCAGCTTCTTCATGAGGTTTCTAAGTTGATAGTATGATTAGCAAAATGTCAAATGAAAGTTATCTACATGACAGCATCCGGAAGCAGTGTAACAGTCAGTGTAATTTTTTGCTTAAGATCGGTTAAGATCTTAATCGGTAGTCATTGCAATCATTGTACTTCGGCTACGTTTATGCATGTAACAATTAGACGCGTTGCTAGCAGTAACTTCTTCTGGATACAGAAGGAATTTATTTTTCAATGTTAAGTGCACATTGGCAACTATCTTATCAACGACATCTTCGATTTTTATGGTACATATTCTATTGTGTAATCAGTGACGTTCAAAGGCTAATTGATGGATTTAACCATATTGAATCACAATTAAAGTCTGGAATGATATTCGTTTTTGACAAATTTTGTGTAATCCACACAAGAATTTGATGTGAAATATTTGTATAAACCACTCCTCACTCAAGAAACAATGTAGATATATGTATCTAGGTGTTAGAATATAGCTACAAGAATGTATCAATAATCAACGACCAGATGAATAATTTATATTAACTAAACGAAAACGAACAAATAAAACCTTATTTTTCTCTCATACATAAACATGAAAATCTGGGGTAAAACAAAGAATATATGAATGTTTAAATATATAAAAAAGTAAACAGGGAGTCGATCATTCTTCTGCGAAAGAACAATGAATTCTCTTTCCTAGTCCAACGACATCATCATTCGTATATGTTGTTTAACTGCGGCTCTACATTTATATTTCATGACATGAACTTTGTGTTTTTGCATACGAAATTTCAAATATGTAATAACGTTATATCAAATGAGATGAGGGAAAGACGAGAAAATAAGGACATATTTTCGTGCTAGTAAATAACAAGCTGCAGTTTGTTCGTTGTATTTCATTGTGTGTAGTTTGTCATGAGCAAACATCTGCGTGGAAAATAACAGATGTCGCTGTCGTCAACGGTCTGCTTTTGTAAAACGGAGTAACGGATTCCTGCCGTTCTGATATAGTTTCTACGTCAATTGTAAACACACCACGAAAACTTTTAATTCAGCATATTCAACCAATTTTGTTGAACCGAAAAGTTTATCCTCACTAACAAGGTTTGAGAATAAATTTTGGATTTCGGTTAAATATATTCGGGAAATTTTGAATTGTTATTTTACAACTTTTGCCTTTCTTGAATAGAAGAAATTTAAAACAAATCTAACATTACTTTAGTAATCAAATCAAAAGTAATTCTAGTGACAATTTCTACTGATTATTATTAATCAGTAACATTAATCAGATTTCTGTAGTTTCTTACAGTGGAAAGATAAATATAAATAAATATAAATTGGTCGATTGCAAACCCAATAACCATCCTCAGCCGCCTCCAAGACGAGCTCATCTTTCATAATATCATCCACGATGAGCAATTCGGGTTTTGCCAAGGGCCATCTACCGGTTTCCAGCTCTTCCGTATCACAGAGGCTCTCCGTAACTCTTTTGAGGCGAGAGAGACGATGAGTACCGTGTTTCTGGACTTTGTTCGTGCTTTTAATACCGTGTCGCAACGTGGTTTCATTTATAAGATTGTGAAGGCGGGGTTGTCAAGGTCGTATGGTCCAGCGTCATACCCAAAACTCAAAGAGTACATATAGCGAGCTACGCCGATGATACCGCCATCTTTACATCGTCCAGAAGCGAGGCCCTCGCATGTCGTTGCTTCCAGTGCAGTTTTGACGAAATCCTGCGCTGGTCGACCAGATGGTGACTGAGATCACCTCTTCGTCACTGATTATTGTTTACTATGGAATCCGGCTGTTACATACCTTGGTATGATTTTGTACAAGAGACTCACACTTCACCAACACACTAATACAGTTATCGGCCGTTATAAGTTATAAAGTACTGCATCCATATGTTGAGTTGTCGTCGTCTTCTCTTAGAATAATTTCATCTATACCATGGTTCATGCGTTACGTTATCGTCCTTTCTTATACCAAAGTTGCCCTGACATCGCTTCTCCATTTCTTGAAGAAACCATTTACGAGAAAAGCTAAACATCAAAATCATTGTTGTAACAAGTGTTATTTTAAAAATTATAATATCCAATGTCAAGTGTACATTATATCCGCTTTCTAAACAAGACTAAAAATGTACTTACAAAAGAGTAGAAGTTAGGTATATAGGTACATTGTATATTCTATAGAATCAATCTTCTTGTTAAAGTCGACTCCAAAATACGTATGCATAATAATCTATTATGGTTTACAGCCATAGCCAGAAATTTACCGGGCAGGAGCCAGGTCTTTTTTTTTCGACGAGAGGAAACAGCTTGCATAAGACTACCACACAGTTCTAAATCGTGGCTTGTGTCAGATTCTTACTGACGAAAAAACCTCTCCGCCTCGGCATATCGCTTTTCCATACTGGTATCCGCTCACGCATTACTTCAGTGTGGTGCCGTATCTATCGTCTCTGGTCTTCCTCTTTGCTCTTGATTATACTCCGTTTGGCGTTGTATACAGGTAGCCATTTCTCTTTCGGTGCCATCAGGTTCTTCATCATAATATTGATGTTAAAGTCCTCTTCGGTATCTTGCTCGTATTTAAGCCGGACATCTTGCCACTTTGTGCACACGAAGAGCGTGTGTTCTGTATCATCATGATGCCGCCGCAGTAATCGCACGCGTTCGTATTGGACCTTCTCCTGTCATAGAGGTACTTGCGGAAACCCCCATGGCCGAACAGTGCCTGCGTGATATAAAAATCCGTTTCTCCCCATGGCCTTTCTACCCACTTCCTAATATTCGGGATTAGTCTCCGTATCCATGCTCCATACTTGCCATTCCTCCATTTTGCCTGCCAACCCTGTCGTATAGTCTGTCTTTGGCTATGGTTTTTGCCACACCGGCATATCTTTTCGTTCTTTCCTTAACCAGGAGCTCTGTTGGGGGAACTGCCGCAATCACTCCTACGCCTTCTGCAGACACCGTTCTGTATGCACTAGCTACTCTTGTATTTATGAGTCTCTGTACTCTGGTCAATTTTGCTACGAGTTGTTGGTTTCTAACAGCCTTGCTCCAAGCCGGAGCGGCGTATAGTATAATGGAGTTGATAACTCCTCCCAGCAGTGTCCTTTTCGAGGCCACAGGATCTCCTATATTGGGCATTAGGCCAGACAGCGACTCAATTGTTCTCTCGGCCTTAGAAACAGCATGCCGAATATGAGCAGCAAACAAACATTTTGTATCTAACCAAACACTGAGGTATTTGATTTCCCGTCGCCGTGGTATCTTATGGCCCTATACATCAAACTCTATATGCCCAATCTTCCTCTTTGTCGTAAGGAGAACGGCTTCAGTCTTCTGTGGGGCTATCTGCAGCCCTTTCTTTCTCATCCACGCGATGACCCTTAATATCGCAGTGTTCGATATATCCATGAGGTTTTGCTCTCCTTTTGCAACCACTACGAGAATAACATCGTCAGTAAACCCTACAATTTTTACGCCATCCGGAAGCTCCATCTCTAGCAACCCGTCGTATAGTAGATTCCAGAGAGTTTGGCCCAGAACGGATCCCTTGACCCTCTGCTAGTATTATTTCCCTTTCCGATAAGTAGGAGGCTATTATACTGATAAGTCCTTCATCGATTCGCCTAGTTCTAAGTTCTTCGAGTATCAGTTGCGAGGAAGCGCTATTGAATGCGTTCTTGACGTCGATAGTGATGACTCAGCATAATCTTCTGTGCCGGCATGTAAAGACTGCTGCTTCCTCTGCAAGTCTATAAACCTCTCTGACTGCATCTACTGTTTGCCTCCCCTCTCGGAACCCATACTGGTTTTTCGAGAGATTACCTGTTCTCACCAGCTCCTCTTTCAGCCTAGCTAGTAGCAGTTGCTCATACAGAGCCAGGTCCTAGGTATTACAAAGAGTGCAGTACGTGGTGCAATTAATGAGTGGATTATAAAACAACACCAACTAAATTGGACAAAGGCACAGCAAACGGATGACGAAACCACCGTTACAACGACTAACTGCTGACTTACTTGCATTAAACAGGACTCAGCTTAGGGCAGTAACTTGTCTATTAACAGGACACGGCTGTCTAAGAGGTCATCTGCACAATATGGGGATCTATAAAGATGAACCCCTATGCAGACTCTGTAATGAGGAGGAGGAATATCATCTGCAAATGTGTGGCACTAAGTCAACGTAGGGTTGCTTTGCAAAGTGCGTGTGATCTACCAGTGGAGAAAGATTTACCAAATAGGCTTCTAAACCTGGTCGAGGGAACTAACCTGTTTGAGTAAAATGGAATCAAGGCAGGAATAACACAATAGGCCCAGTGGGCCGTAGTGTTAGGCATAATTAGAGACTGCCCTGCCTTGATAGCAATCAATCAATCAATGAATCAATGGTTTACAGCCATTACTTCGTTTCAATTTTATTTTATAAAACATACTTCTGGAAATATGAAAGGCACATAAAAATAGTAATACTGTGTAGTACAAGTTACACAGTTACAAGTTATTTTGTTAAAAATAATGCGCGTTTTGCGATTTTGAAATTTTTTGGCACGTTACAGAGCAATTTATTCTTTTAATAACTTCTCTTGTCTTTTGAAATTGTTAGATATTTTATTTAAATTTTGTGCCACTGAAAGTCAGCTGCTTTAAAGCAGTCGACAACCTCGATGATTTTATTTGCGCTTGGTTTTCAGATTAATTCATATTATTCTATACTAAAAAGAGTGATTTAACGTCTACATATTTCTAAGCGTGTACGATTACCAGTAATACAAAATGCAAAATATTAAAAGGAGAAAAACATATAACATTGAATATTTTAAATTATGAATGTGATTATCCGAACTCAACTCTCTATTTAACGTTCGATAAAAATAGCTCTGAAATTAGAAACTCCCTAAAATTTAGCACTGGTTCATTTTTTACTGAGAATGGAACGAATATAATTGGCTTAGCGTAGCGCTTTACCGATAATAACTACGATAACAGGACGATATTATTTCGTTGTCGTCAGATCTTAGCCTGTAATTACGCTCTCAGGTTTCAATCAATTATTGGTAACATTATCAATTATTCCGCACATGTACCAATTTGCGTCGATTTATCGATTTCGAATGAATGCATAATCAACCGCACTTCTGTCACTGAAACATCAAATGGGATAAATCTCTTATTAATGATTTAAAGTGTTTCCCGTTTCCATGTCGTCACCCATGGCATACCTAGGTACTGTATTTCATTCAGTGATTGTATCAAATTGTGATTTAAGGATTTTATAGATTACCTTTATTCGTGTTTCGGATCCGTATGCGTATGCTGTAGGCAATGGTGTAATTTATGAACATCGAAATGCGGTAGTATTTCTTTCGTTCAATTTCATTTTGGCTTACACGAATCCAAAAAGGTAAATGGAGGTCGAATTTTATAGATGAAATCGAAATGTGCATCAGGTCTTTTGTGGTTTTAAATCTGTGAACATAATAGAGCTCAAAGAGATAATGAAGGTAAAGTGAACATATTATGAAGACATACTAGGAAGTAAAGTAACCAAGACGAAGAGGAAACATAACATAACATGTTTAGTTCTTCTCATTTATCTTTGCCCATACCGTTGCCCATTTTTTTCTCTATTTATTAATTTTTAAGTCACTTTGAAAGGCAGTATAGCGTGAAGCGTATGTCTCTGTTATTTCTCTACTACATTGTACATTCTGAAGGAGATGCATACAATTTATTGTTCAGCATTGGAAATGAACAACTTTCAAAAAAGATACGGATACACAGTTGAAACATCACAAGTCTGTATTTAATTTTGCGAAAATGATTGATGAAATAAATGCGGAGGCGGCTTCGAAAATTTAATATTGTAATCTTTAGTATATCTGAAAACGTATCGGTGTTGAAACATAAGATGTATGTATGCAGCGGCAGAAAACGTGAAAGTATCAGTAATGCAGAAATTCATGCAACCTCCTATTGACTTCAGATATTAGAGTGCGTAGATTGAGACGCTATAAAAATTTCAATTGGTGAACCAAGATTAATTCAGGTCACATTAGTAAGTGAATGGAAAGCATAAAATAATTCAACGACGTATTTGTTTCATATGATAAAACAGAACTCTAAGTGACAATCAAAGGAAAACATGCTGTTGGTGAAGTGAGTTCGGGAATAAGGATTTCAAACATTATACAGTTAAAGTAGATGACCGACACAAGCTCAATGATGCCTCCATATCACAATGTCAGAGTTCTTAATTCAAAAGTCAATGCAACAAAACATGGTTCTGCAGGAATTTCTAGTTGTAAACTACTTTTTTGCCACTAGACTTTTTTTTCCCCTCCAGACCCGTCCGACCTATAGTCACCGGTAGGCACCGCAGCCATCAGGCTTATTGTGCCACATCTGTTTGTTCAAGTCACCCACTCTAGCACGGTAGTCCCCTCCACTAACCTGTACAGGTCCCTAACCGAGTGGGTAAGGTATATCTTTGGGTCTCCTTTCGTTATCCCAAATAGATTCTGCCTTCTGCGATCTAGTGCCTCGCAGTCGCGTAGTATGTGATCGGCTGTCTCCGGTTCTATCCCACAAAGTCTACACTTTGTGTCCCCGTCAAACACTCCGATTCTGTGTAGATGTTCTTTCACCGCAGCATGTCCGGTCATTAGTCCCGTTACGATGCAGAGCTGTTTCCTACTAAGATGTAGTAGTTCTCTAGTTCTTTTCCTTCATGGCTTCCCTATAAAGGTTTTGCCATGTACTATACCGGGTGAGGCTCTCCAGTTTTCCTGCTGTTTCGTACGAACCCAGTCTCCTATATGTCTTCGGGCCGTTTGCCTTGTGATCCCGAAGAAAGGTTCTGGGCCGTACATTTCCATCTCTGACCCTCTCTTCGCGAGTTCGTCAGCCCTTGCGTTGCTCTCTATCCCCTGATGGCCCGGTATCCAAGTCAACCAAACTTTGTTCCGGTTCGACAGTTTCACCAGTTCGTCGAGGCATTCCGTCACCAACCTGGACGACACCTTCCGGCTTAATAACGCCTTCAATGTGCTTGGCTATCAGACATGATGTGAATTCGTCTGTTGGTCACCGCTTTCACATTCATTGTGTGTGCGCATTGGAGAATAGCATATACTTTCGCCTGAAACACAGAAGCATACTCCCCCAATGCGTAACTGTGGCCCTCATTCTGAGAGCATATCCCTGCACCGGTACCATTAGCCGTCTTAGATCCGTCCGTGTACCAGACTAAGTCATGCTCTTTGATTCTCAGTGCATACCTGGCAGCCTCCTCCCGTCCGTCCGCTATAGACACCGTGAAGGGATTCCCATACCTATGCCTTACCGGCATGTGGTCGGTTCGCATTTCCAAAACCCTGTCTTTGTCCTGGTGATCTTTCCCACCATTCCTTGGACTTATTTTGTGACCATTCGTAGATGGACCTTTTAATTTGTGATTTGGTAATGCCGAAGGAAGGGCCCGCTCCTATGAAAGGCCTTGACGAACCTCGTCTGGCCAGCTCATCTGCCGCCTCGTTTTCCTTCACGCCCGTGTGGCTGAGGACCCAGCCCAAAGTTATTTTCCTTAGGGTGCCCACCTCATTTAGGGTTCTTACACAGTCCCAAACCAGCTTTGAGTCAGCACTTGCGGAACTGATCGCTTTAAGTGCTGCTTGACTGTCAGAGTAAATAGCGACGCTTTTACCTGGTTCGGTCCATCTGTCTACTTTTCTGACACAGTGATGAATGGCTGCAACCTCAGCCTGGAAAATCGTCGAGTCCTTGCTGAAGCTCAATGAAAGGGCCTTGCAAGGTTTCTTTCTGTAAATGCCAGCTCCTACGCCGTGGTCAGTTTTAGAGCCGTCGGTGTACCAGCTTGAGTCCGCTCTTAGTGGGGGGCCACATTCCCAGTCCTTCTTATCTGGTATTATAACCTGATATTTTCTATCTAGGTTGAATTTCTGAACCATGGCATCGCTTGGCGTCCCCGTTACGGGCGCCGCCTTGAGTTCATCCAGTAGTTTTTGATGTTCGGCACCGTGCGATTTACTTATCGGTGCTGGACTGTGCATGAGTCTGTATGCTCCATTGAAGATCTAGCGCTTCCTTGTATAATCCTTGTATGTTTTCTGGGCATTGACTACTAGTCGCTCTTGTTTACACCAGCTGTCTACCGTGTTTAGAGCATTTTGCATCTGTTCCATCAGAACTTTTGGAAATCGCCCTCTAACGACTATTTTTAGGTCGTCAGCATATCCCAGGCATATCCTAGTCAGTTTTTGGATTAGGTCGTTAACGAGAGCGGCCCACAGAAGAAGCGATAAGACCAAGGCCTAAGAAGTCTCGTCTTTAAAAATCTGCTGCAAAGGTTCTTGCTTCAGTTTTTTGGGTATGAAATGGAGTAGTCATGATTGATTTTGTTGACACGGGTGGAACAATAACTGGGAATTATTAATCGACGTTTATGGCTACTCTATGAGAAAAATTACGGAGAAAATACACGGAAAGTTGTCCAAAATTGTTTTGTTTTTGCAGAACAATGCCCCTGCAACCAAATTGCATGTTGGCATACAAAAAATCTGGGATTTAAGGTTCGAATTACTCAAACACTCCCTTATTTACCAGATTTGGCTCCGTTCGACTATCATGTCTTTTCTCAACTGAGGGACAGTTTAGAAGGTAGTAAATTTTCTTCCAACGAGGAAAGGTCTAGAGGCGTTGGAGATTCGTTGTAATAAATGTAATTCTACACACAAGAGGAGAGTATGTTGAATATAAAATATTTTGCCTTCTAAATTTTGTTTGCTTCTGTAGTAACCTACGAATTTTTCAACACCTTTACGTATTATAGAGTTTGTAAAACAAAAAAAATAGTAATTTATTTACGAAGTATACGGTTACGAACACATAAAGGTCGGTTATCATCAATCACAATAGCTTTATTTTGATTATTTCAAGTTGATTTTTATGTGACATCATAAAGAGAATATATCTGTTACATACCTTTCCATCCACTTGTGAAATATAATTAACCATTTATATCTACTGTTTATGGACGAAGGTTTATGGAGCAGTCTAACTCACTCAATTCAAGTCCTATGTTTAGTTCTTGCTCGCGATTATATAAAGAAAGGTAATGTTAATTAAACCATAAAGTAAAATAAATGGTGTGTTTGAAACAATACTTATTATTCACAAAGGCACAACAGGACAGTTTATTTACCACAGCAAAGTTAAATGTTCGTTAATAATATTAAATAAACTGCGTCTCGACTGTCCTGGAAGTTTACTGTTGCCTTAACAGAACATGCGATTACAAAACGTAGTTCTAATATTTGGTAGGTATGCAAGATAGAAAAAGAAGATATAGGTTTCAGTTTCAAAACAGTGAATTAAATAAATGGTAAAATTTTAAAATTCATATAATTTTGTTAGCACTCGTAGGTGAGCTAATGGATTTTAATTGGTAATCAACTTTCAATAAATCCTGGCGAGAATAAGGGAGTGAGAGGCATTTCGGAGTAACTGCGTATTAAAGATTACATCGCGTTTCTTTTTAAGCTACTTCAAAAATCATTCAATCATTAGCAATAAGCAGATGTTTACATCTTAAATACAGTTCAATAACTGTATTATTTATGGATGAATTAATTTCAAGTAGGTACTGCATATTACAACCATAACAATGCTTCTCTGTCATTTTTAACTTATTTTGTCACATATTTTATCACCGTATCTCATACAAGACCTCGAAGGTAAGCTTACGTACAACAAGGAAAATAATAGGGGTGCCGTTGAGGTGAGATTTTTAAAGAAAACCCATCAATTTTCATCATACTGGGTTTTACCACTGCGGGTGTGCATTATACACGGCCGATCTTTCTTCCATAAGGAGGCGGGATTTAACCTAGACAGTCGTAAAACGAAACGAATTGCTGGCAATGTTCCAAGACTTGTTAGGAAAATACATGGAGGAAACAAAAAAAGGGACAAGAGGAAAAACGAAAACAAAAAACCAAAGCTCTCTTGAGGTCTTTGCTAAATTTCACCGGATAATCGATAGATAATATTCTGCGTCAATACGCTATCATTTAGAATATTTGCTAGTGCCTGTGCTGAAAGTGTGTGAAATCTTTAGCGGGGGTAGTTTAATTTTTTAGGATATAAGCCACAGTACTTTATTTTAATACCTTTCCATTTTTAAATATATGATTCCAGTTGAAGAGATCGTTCTACACGACGATATAGCACGCAGAAAATCTTCGAATTTAATCGTTATGTGTCAAAAAAGATAAAAAAAGGATCAAATTAACGAAATAAAACATAAACTGAATGAAATATTTACAGGATGATGTACATTTGGGAAACAAGCGGCACTATTTACCGCTATATTCTTTCACCTACTGGTGCTGGAATCCTGACAAGATCAAACACATAGATATTGTAAATTACTACAGACACTGTTGTACATACTTGAGACAAGAAATAAAAAACACAAAGGAAAGAATAAACTCTGACTATATACTTCAATCAGAAAATACAACAAAAGTCACATGGAATCTGGTAAAACAGATAACAGGAGATAAGAAAAAAAACGAGAAGTTATAGATCTGGATCCAATACGTGAGAAATATAACTTTGGAGACAATACAAACGTAGTGAACTATATAAATAACTTTTTTCTTAATATAGGACACCAACCTACAAATCTCAAACCCAACTATGAACATGTAAAATATAACAACACAACGTGTTTCTTAACCCTAGCAACGAGAAACGAGACACTAAGCGTTATAGACTCTTTAAAGACTACTGTGTCCGTAGGGCACGACGAAGTACCAAACGTCATTGAATGTCATGAAAAGATCAGCGCAATTTATAGCGAACCCTCTTTTATACATAATAAATAATATGCTGACGACAGCCAATTTTTAAGAAGGGAGATGTAACAGACGTCTCCAATTATAGACCGGTTGCTTTATTATCAAATACATATCTCCAAGATATTTGAGAAGATTATTTTATCACAAGTCAAAAACTTCTTAGACGAGAATAAGCTAATACATTATGGACAAAGTGCTTTCCAGAAAGGAAAATCCACACACAATACAATATATCAAATCGTAGCGGACATTTTTGACGGTATAAACAACAAAGAAGAAGTACTGGGAGTATTTTTTAGACCTTTCAAAGGCCTTCGATAGAGTAAATCACAACATACTCCTAGAAAAAATGCGTAGAATGGGTTTCCGTGGGAATACACAAGGACTAATTAAATCGTACTTGGAAAACAGCGCAACAGTGTACTTTTGTGAATCAGAATTGAAAAATAGCCATGGGCAACGACCAAACAAGGCATCTCTCAAGGCTCAATACTGGGACCGATCCTATTTCTCATATACAGGGCGTCTCAGCTTTTGCGTTACAGGCATTATCTACTTTCATTGTACAGTTATCAAAAAACTTTTCAAATAAAAGTTACTTGATATTATGATATATTGAAAATGATAAACACAGGATTTTCTTGGCCCGTCGCCTTGAAGGAGATTTCAAGGTCTACTTTTTTTTTTTAATGGATAAATGTGTTTTTTAATGTTGCATCTTATTTATCAAAAACTAATAAATAACTTTTATTTGACACATATTTTATTTTGCCTTGTCAGTTTTGACACAATTCAGATAAACTTGTCAAAACTGAAAAGTCGTGATTTTGGCTTATGTAGCTGTAAATCCCCATGTTAGTAAAGCTACAGTATATAGAATTTTAAGAGGGCATCAATACCATCCATTTGAAGTTCATTTATCACAAGAATTAAGACTAAACGATTTACAAAGACGCCTGAATTTCATTGCACGATTGCAAGTTCTAGAATATGAAAATCCAAATTATCTTAATTGTATTTTGTGGAGTGACGAAAGTCGCTTTTTTTAATGTGTGGTGGGTGCTTAGTTCCAGTGACTCCGTAAGCTGTATCGCTTGTCTGGCTATCACTGCAACTCTTGCGGTGTAGTTTGTGTGTGTAAGTTGTGTTCAATGGTTTTGTGACAGCACCATATCGCCTTTTATGATGCCGCGCTGTTAATCACTTTGCTCCCAACAGCGAATGGCAAGTCGATCCGGGATTAAACTCTCTGAAAAAATGTCACCGTCCCTCCAGAGAATTGAACCCCGGCACCTATCGTCTTCCCACAACGATAGTCAGCCGCCTAACCACTGCGGCCATCGACCCGCCATAATGCGCACTATTGGTCCAATCAAAATCCGCGGTGGATGGAGGAAGCAGACAAACAGTGTGAGGAACCAATGTATGATGTGGAATGTTTAATGGGCATTTAATTGGACCCCGCTTTAACGAAGGAACATTGACAAGACAACGTTATTTACATTTTTTACAAAATGTGCTTCCAGATTTAATGGAAGGTATTGCTATTAATGAAAGACGAGACATAATTTGGCAACAAGATGGTGCTCCGCCCCATAATGCGTAAATTGTGAAGAATTATTTAAATGAGCTGTACCCCAATGGGTGGATTGGAAATGGAGGTTCTATCCCTCGGCCTGCTTGTTCCCCGGATTTGTCGCCCGTTGATTTTTTCATGTGGGGTTATTTAAAGGAATTTGTATATCAAGTTCGGTCGACAGATCTTGATAACCTGAAAAATCGAATTCGCATCCGATGCAGGGTCATAACTCAGGAAATAATACTTTCATCTTGCAACAGAGGATTAAAACGTCGTTTGAAAGCTTGTGTCCACGCTGATGGAGTCCAATCTGAACGTTTATTAAATTATAATATTATCGTATTCCTTTAAGTTAATAAATATTGCTTTTGACAAGTTTATCTGAATTGTGTCAAAACTGACAAGGCAAAATAAAATATGTGTCAAATAAAAGTTATTTACTAGTTTCTGATAAATAAAAAGCAACATTAAAAAATACATATATCTATTTAAAAAAACAAAGTTGCAAATAAAAGTAAGTTTTATTTAAAAAGTTTTTTGATAACTATACAGGAAAAGTAGATAATGCCTGTAACGCAAAAGCTGAGATACTTTGTATATGAATGATTTGCCTGACATCCAGAGCAACAAATTGACGTTGTGTGCAGATGACACTTCACTGATCATTAGATCACCGACCAACCCCTCACTCTTATCTAAGACAGAATATTGACAAGACCAAAACGATTTTATTTAATAGTGTATGGAATGAAATGACTACGTTACAATATGGGGATAATGTACTTACCACATTATCAGAAACCTGCTTCTTGGGGCTACTTATCGATAACCAACTGAATTGGAGATCTCACATACAAAACTGACAAAGAAAGTAAATGGTTTCAGTTTTGCTCTGAAAGCGATCGCCTGCTACGGTGAGCACAGAGGCTGCGATATCTGCTTACTACGCGTACATTCAAGCACGTCTTTCGTATGGACTCATTTTTTGGGGTCATAGTCTTGATATAAAACCTGTGTTTGTGTCACAAAAAAAAAGATATTTGCAGCATGTTCCGGCTTACACCACGGGATTCTTGCCGACCGTTCTTTGCAAGAGAAAATATTCGCACAGTGTACGCGCTTTATACAGGGTGGCCATTCGAAAACGAAACGGCATTGATTTTGGGTATTTAATGTCATATAAAAATAAAATGCTCAGACACGTCAACTTTGTTTTTGCAATCCCTTGGGCAAGGTGGAACTGACCCAAAAAATGTTAAATGGAAAGAGGCCTCAAAATGGACCAAAATTGCCTCCTTTACCTCATTGTCGTCGGAAAACTTTCTTCCACGTAAGTCTTTTTTTAAATAGGGAAACAAATAAAAATCACTAGGTGCCAGGTCTGGACTGTAGGGTGGATGGACTATTGATTGAAAGCCATGCTTGTGCAGAGCAGCCATTGCAACTCTGCTCTTGTGAACCGGCGCATTGTCTTGCAAGAGCAACACACCCTTGGTCAATTTTCCTCGACGTTGTTCCTTGATGGCCTCCTTTAAGTTTTCTAATATCGCTGCGTAATATTCTCCGGTTATGCTCCTTCCTTTTTCTTTGTAATCAATCAATAATATCGCCTCACAATCCCAAAAAAACAGTAGCCATCAACTTTCCAGCCGATTCCGACACTTTGAATTTCTTTGGCGGTGGTGTCCCCTTTTTATGCCATTGCATGGACTCCTGTTTGGACTCAGGCTCAAAGTGATGAACCCATATTTCATCTCCGGTAACAATCCGCTCCAAAATCTGTGCAGGTTCGTCTCCACACAGCTCCAAAAATTGTTTGGACGCATCGACGCACTGCTGTTTCTGCAGCGGCGTGAACATTCTCGCTACCCATCTTGCACTGACTTTTGTTATACCCAGGTGGTTATGTAGGATACCCAAAATGGTGGTATCTGATACTCCAACTAATGCAGATAATTGTTTTTTCTTCAAACGGGTATCTTCCAGTACAATTTTTTCCACTTTTTCGACGATGTCTGATGTGATGGCCTCAACTGGCCGTCCTGAGCGGGGGTAGTCTTCAATCGACTCCCGACCATGTTTAAAAAGAGCATGCCACTTATAAATCATTCATTTACTAGGGCACTGTTCCCCATAAACGGTTTCCATTTCATTCAATATGGTTTGAGCGTTCTTTCCTTGCTTTGTAAGGAACTTTATCACAGGACGGTGTTCAATTTTCTCCATAGTTTCAGTTATCTTTCGGATTGACTTCTTTAGCAGGCAACTATTCGTAAACGACTGACGCTATATAGCTGCAACTTAACTTATATACTAATGATGAGTCGCCAATCAGAATGACACCTAGCGAGCGCCCCTGTCCCCACTCCATCCTCTCCATTCCACGAACTTCTGGACCTACCCTCGTAAGCTAACAAAGGTACAAAAAAGTGTCGAACATCAGATTATAAGGATATATAATCACATCCCTGAAGAATTAAAGCGACGGCCCATAGCCTCGTTTAAGACAGTTTCAAAACATCAGTTAGCACAAAAAACTTTATATTCTCTGGAAGAGTATAATATTTTTTAACTTGTTTTGTAATGTCTATTTATATATTTGTAACTGTTATTCGAATATGTTTACCATCAAGTTGACCCTATAAGCTTTATGTATGTACATTTAAATTATTACGATGTCCACACGAAATTGTAATAAGACCAATAAAAATATTTATTTATTTATTATTTATTCGAGGAAGGTGATCGTTATTATTCCTTTTGTATTGGGGGTATTTTATTTTACCAATGGAATGTTTGTTATATTTTTGTTTTCCACAGTAAGTAGTTAGTGGAATCATCATCAAATTATATGCCATAACTAAGAATTTAATTCAAGGCGCCGATATTTGATATTTTGCAAAACAAAATGAATTTTATCTCACTAGTTCTTTATAAGAATTCTATCAAATTCTAGACTTCAATAATTAATTGCATAAAATGAATTCTATTTCATTCTGAAATGAATTTGTTTCCTCATTCTTTATAAATCGCATGTACCTAGATGAAGGAAAGTTGAGGAATGAATCCTAGATGGCGTGTTATTTATTTTGAAGTAGTGATTTCTCGTTAAGCGTACTATACGCTTGTTTTCAACGAAACGTGTGGGACTCGGTTTCGGTTCTAAGTCTATGTATGTCGTCTCTTATATTCCGTATTTGCTAGCTAGGTTTCTTTACAAATTAAAAGGATTGAATCGCGCTTGTAACGGACTCAACCCTCGCGCGCTCTCTAGCAACGGCAGACCAAACTATACTTTAATTGTCTCTAGCATTAATTAATGTTTGCTTTTTAATTAAAATTGTGCTAGGCGATGTTGTTCTCCCCTGTTTTCGGAGTGGAACGCTGCCGTAATTGTGACGAGAACGAGATAATTGCGACAGCTATTCGAATTTGATGCTGATGTTTCGAGATATCTCCTTAGCTGGGAGGCGTATTAAATAGCGTTTTAATTGTTCTGGAAGATTGTAAAAGGATTTAGTTAGAGAATTAGGGAAGAATTATGAAATAAATGGAATTATAAACCGCTATATGCGGTACACGTTTAATATGGTCGAATTATTGAAGTAGGAAATTTGAAATGCTTGATGATAAGATCTTGTTCGAAGAATATCCGCTCTTACGTCAACTCTATTAAATGTAAGTGAATCTTACACGAATAAAATGAATTTACACTCATATTATGTATAGTCTTTTGTGATATCTACTGAAAGTAAGGACAAGTTTTTAAATAAAAAAAACAATGAATATTAATTTATTTTTGATATTTCTAAGTATCTACTTAACAAGTTTGATGTTCTAGGTATATGATTGATGATAACCTACACTCATGGACCTACTGTCAATTACGCAACATAAAAAATTGTAAAAAATTTGATTCTGGCATTTTTCCTTTTCTAAATTTGTGGTTCTATTACATTATTGAAATCGTTTCATTTTTTTTATAAATATAAAAAGAATAGATAGTACAATTTGAGAAAAAAGGTTGACTCAAGTTGATTTAAAAAGTTAATTCACATTGCTGTATATAGTATTTCCGAAACTGTTTAATTTGATGTATTGATTACTAAACTCAAATAATAAATAAAGACGTCATAGTTTTTGGAAATTTTTGTGAATGATCTCGTATATAGGTTACGGTCGGAATGCGCAGACGCTCCTATTTAAAAATTTTTCGAAAATGTGATTATGAGTTGTTATTTGAAATGCGTAAAGTTGGCTATCATACTTTGAAATTTTAAACATTCTATTCTAGTTGTGGTTTCAAAAGAGAAAGTTTTGTGCTATTTGCGTGCCGAAGATATGTGAGTCAAAAGAGGAATTGAGAACCAAGTTCACACTGCCACCACTTCTAGGAAATTTGACAATTTGACTATGACAACGGTTTTTGTCGTAAGAAAAAAAATTCTCGTGTGTTGGAAATATGCGTGCTAATTGATTCACTCTGTTAGTTATCAAAAATCCGTCTTCTGTAATAGTCTTAATGTTAATAAACTCATAAACATTATAGAAAATTTCATTCTTTCTTTGATTAAAGCGGTATTTGATTGATTTTTCTAAAATAGAAATAATTACCTGTATGAATGAATATTGTACGGAAACAAGATTCAATTTTTATTCTCTCTCATGTCAAAGAAATAAATGAAGCAAACAACCTTGTTATAGCTCTAAATAGAAAACATCAAAGCTGCATGGTAACATATTCCATTTATTATGTAAGTATCTGGGACAATTTTTATGACTGATTTTTAAGATATTTAGGCAATGTGATATCAGCTGTATGCTCTTTAATAACATAGATAATTGATCAATCACAGCTGTCTTCTAATTTTTGAGGCTGAAAAGTGCGCTTGTGGATCTTTTTTACAATTAACCTCCCCTAACACGTTCGATGGGGTTTAAAATAAAGCTAATAACTGGGCAAGGTATATAACTTCCAGGATGTGATTCTAAAGGCATCTTCACACTCATCTAACCCTGCATAGGTCTTCTAACACTGTTTATATACCGTTCTTCAAAGTAACACCATCCAGCACTGAGAATCTTATGACAACGATTGCTATAATTAAGTTGTGTTTACAAAACTACGATGATATGTAATCAAGCACAAAAATGCTGCCGAAGTATAATGTGGGGGTGTTCCAAATCGGGTAGGATTGCATGGGCATCTTCCTTATTATTGAAGATAGATATTTGTTTAAATGGGCAATGTTTTGCAGTTTTATGCGCTGATGTAGAATCTGTTTTAAAAAATTCAAAATTTCGAACCATTCAGAAGTTATGTCAAAAAAATGAAAAATCACCATTTTCTTCTAAGTCGAATATCTCCGTAAGTATAAAAGTTACGAAAGAAAGTTTCATATAAAAAGCAATATGCTCGATACAAGCAATTCAAAATCAAACAGAAATACAAGATGGCGGCTTTCGAGATAACCATAACAACTTTCTTATGTTAAATTGGAGCCATATTGGATTTTTATATTACTTAATAAAGTTTTTTATTCTTATTTTTCTCTTTTCATCCATGTAACACAACCTATAATTAACTAACAAAATGCTAACAAACTTAAATTTGCTAGCCATTCTGTTGGCGCTATTATATCTAAAACGTAAAGAGCACAACAGTTTTTGGTTAAGTCATAAGATGAGCACAAAACCTCGACGCAAATTTTAACAATGTGGTATCAAGTTTCTCCACCTTGTTATTTGGACATGTTAAGAGTCTATTCTAAAGATGTATTTATTTGTAGTGGAGGGTCTTTACATGCCAAAATAAAGTAGATTTTCCTCTAATGGAATATAGTATTGTACATTATACATAAGCTTGGCCATGTACTCAGTCATATTGATGCAAATTCTGAATATGACCTTTTTAAATAATTGCGTTCTACCAAATGAGCAAAAATTATTGAGAATTTAAAAAAAACACTGTTTTTGATAGGTTCAGGTTTTTGTTAATGTTAATTAGATGTCAGTTTCGATTTAAAACTTTACTCAACATGGTATTTTCAGAATTACCTAAGCGATTTATCATTGAATCTTATTTTCGTAATGGAAATCTTGAAAATGGGGAATGGAGATACAGTACTGTAGCTTGCCTGGTTGAATTTCGACAGCAGACTGATTTTTTCAATGTGGTCCGGAATTGTGTGCCACTGTTCAGAGAAACAGGAACTGTAACACCTAAGAGCCGTCAAGGCCTTTCATAGGAGCGAGCCCTTTCTTCGGCATTACCAAATCACAAATTAAAAAGTCCATCTATGAATGGTCACAAAATAAGTTCAAGGAATGGTGGAAAAGATCACCAGGACAAAGACAGGCTAAGGGTCTGATGACCGGTCACTGCAGACTGAATAGGCATATGTTTAACATAGGCCTGGCAGATAATGCTCTCTGCAGATTCTGTCAAGAGGAAGAAGAAACCCCAGTTCATGTTTTGTGCCACTGTGACGGCCTAGCAAGGACAAGGTGTCTAGCAATGGGCGTAGAGAACCCCACAGCTAACGGTTACATAAAAGAGCCGCTCTCAAAAATGATAAGTCTGATTAAGAAGACGAAACTAGAGAGCGTCTCTAAAGAAAAGGAGATCACAATAGACCTGTAAAGGTCGCTGTGAAACAGGCTCGCATGCCACTCCACTCCACACCATTTTTTAAATACCAGTTCACACACTTCCTGAGTTGCGGAAGCGAATAATTGAAGAAAGTGCCAATATTACGCCCGAAATGCTCCGGAACACATTTACAAATATGAAAAGGCGTGTAATTTTTTTTCTCATGTAATAAATTGAAAATAAATCCATAAGTACAAAACATTAGATTTAAAATAACTCTGAATCTCGACGACATAGGTATTGTTACTATTTCTTTGGCAAGCTGATTAGCTTACATAACCAATACAATTTCAACTACTGATGATGAATTAAAGACACACGGTACGTCCAAATTGCATATGCTATATGTATACCTTGTTTTGTTTCTTGGCCTGATATTTGCAAAAAGTCGTATGCATTGCTACATATTTTTTTATCATTGTTGGTATCTCCGCATAAATTTGGTTCGTAATAAATCCCCGGAGGAAAATATTGAGAAAAGTAAGATCCGGCAGTCATGCAAAAGGTTCCCTTCTTTCCATTGGCTCAGGACTCTTCAATATAATGAGTAGTAAGAAGGAGCACCGAGATTTTCTGAGCATTGG
This sequence comes from Holotrichia oblita, assembly GCA_023690525.1. Lineage (NCBI taxonomy): Eukaryota > Metazoa > Arthropoda > Insecta > Coleoptera > Scarabaeidae > Holotrichia > Holotrichia oblita. The sequence continues at coordinate 60,545,415 of CM043016.1, read as the reverse complement.
TATCCACCAATTATTTTGGCATTGTATACACTTGTGCTTTGTTTGATACGAACACCCGAATTTTTATGTGAGTTATTCCACGCATAACCAGTTTTGTCCTATTCTTGCGGCGGTAGCCTATTTTAAAATTGCTTTTGGAGAAGTTTTAATCTCATTTTACTGAGCTCTTATGTATGTACATACTTTGGAAGATTAAAAAATAGCAGGGGTAAGTATATAAATCTAACGCCATTGAGGATATTTCCGACATATTCGCTAAAAGAGAAAGAAAAAATATAGGTCGGAATCTAATAAATAAAATAATAATAAAGTGTCTCCAAAACTCACATAAATAACTCTCGTACTCGCGATGAGTACGTCTATATACAAACATACGCCTAAGAATAGTGTTCAGAACAGCGGGGCACAATCTCTGGCGGAAGGTAATTCCATTATTAACCTGTCAGTGGCAGCCTATGGAAAGCATTAATCCGCATGAAGTATCGTTTATTGGCTTTTGTTCTCTCTACGTCTTTCCTTCTCCTATGACTTTGATGCGAATCCAACCGAGGTTTCGAGGTTACGAAAAATAGCGTCTATACGTGATTTTTATTATTCTATTGTATATTTTTTCGATCTAATATTAAAATCTAATATTCAAATTGGTTTCCGATGTTCTACTTGTTTAGGACTGTTATTATTGTAGCAGATTTTTGCCGTACTTTACTTTAATATGTCTAGATGTATGTGGCTCTATAGTCTCACAGAATTGATCAATGAAATGTAGCTAGTAACAATACTAGACTCGAGGAAAGCATTCATTTTATGCAAATGGCAGCAACATTTTTCGTTTTCGCGTTGCTTTTGTTGTTCAGTTGTCTTTCTAGAAACATCAGATCTTTCATCTAATCGTTTAGAACTATTCAACCTTACTGCATATAGCATATTTAGCCAACCAAAAGATTGAATAAGGATAAATCCCTGATAGATAGAGAATCATAGCTAGCTATCTCGAGCTGTCTAGCATTCTTGTCCGAACAAGGTACAAGCAAGCACATACAAATAGAAAATTATGAAAGAGAAATTATGCATGGAGCACCCAATACAATACAAATTTAGAAAAGCATGATGAACTGGCATATGAGTATCTAACAATAAAACATACAGATGATTTACCATCATGAATGAGAACAGCTCAGAAGAATCTAAGTTTTGTTACATGAAGATGGAAGAGAACACAATAAACCGTTGGAAAGTTATGACATTCATTTTAGGCACAGGACAAAGCTCCAAATCTTTGTTAACACTACGATTTCATAAACTGTGGGGTCGTATAATATACACAATCATTAGTAATACCAAACATCATAACGCTTAATTAATTCGGAACAACTGAATCATCAAATGAGTAAATGAAAATAAAAACTAATGTTAAAAGAAACGCTTCTCCAAGCATTTACAAAGAATCAATAAGTTCGTCTATTTATCTAGGACGACCTTCTTACTACATACGTTGTGGACCGAAGACCCTACCGTAAAATCTCAAGCAAAACCCAGTTTCGTAGAACCGACAGTTCCCTATTCATTAAATTTCCGTATTTACTCATGTAGATGCTTTCATACGCACCTAATTTTCGCAGGGAATTTATAGCTTTTGCTAATTTGAGACTCTCTATTTCGATATTGCGTCCGTTCTCAATTAGATAGATGTTACGTTGCTGCAGAAGATTAAATTCTCTCAAAATGAAAATCTACTACATATTCCTTATATCCAAGCCTGATTCGTCTTTCCATTTGTCCAATATAAATTTCGTTACAACATTTGCATATTATTTGGTAAATTCCAGATTTGCGACTCATTTCTGGTTTGTCTTAGAAATAAGGCCTCGAAACATCAACACAAAAAAATGAGAAAAAGTACCTGTATTTCTCTACGTAGTCTATTTTCAGATCCATAAATTTTTTCAAGCGATATTCAATGGCTTAGATACCATGTTTATAGTGAGCAACGTCGAACTCCTCAAAATAGCCATAAACTCTCCACCTCTTTATTTTTGGCAAATCTTTTACCATCAGACATTTTTTCAAGTTTGATTACAGAAAATAATCAGAGGGGGCTAAATCTGGCGAATAGGGTGGATGAAGAAGCAATTCGAACTTTAGTTCAGTGATTTTGACCATCGAGATAACGCAAGTGTGAACTGGTGCATTGTCTTGATGAAAAAATAGTTTCTTTTTTGCCAAACGTGGCCGTTTTATCTTGATTTCATCATTAAAACGCTCCAGAAAGTTCACATAATACTCGCCGTTATTATTTTTCCTCTCTGAAGATAATAAATGAAAATTATTCCACGCGCATCCCAGAAAACTGACGCCATGACCTTACCGGCAGATGAAACTGTCTTCGCCTTCTTTGGACACGATTCTTCCCTTTCAGTCCACTGTTTTGACTGTTCCTTGGTCTCAGGTGTGAAGTGATGGGCCCATATGTTTCATACATAAAAAGCAGTGTCAAAACCCAAACCAATAAGAAAATTGATGATGGCTAGAAAGAATCGAAATCGCAAGTAAAAGTACTGGAAGGTACAAGTAAAAAATTCTGGTTTTTAGTTTTTTCTTTCAAAAATGTCACGAAATTTAGAAACTTCCAAATTCAAGCTTGCACCCTATCTCCAATAATAAGGGAGATCCCATTGTTAGCGTCCAAAATAAATCAGCCTGTACGATTTTTGGGGTTAAACTGTGATAGACTTTCTTTTGTAAATTTAAAACCAGATATGTATTGAAATAATTGTTAAGAATACTTACCTAACACCTAACCTAACCTAATATGTTAAATCCACTAAGAGTCCATTTAAACTTTGAGAACCAACATTATTTGGAAAACTGCCTCTTCTTATTTTATTCAAAAAGAAATGGAGGCCGTAAGTAACGTGTATCTTGCTCGTTCTCAAAGAACTCAAAATACGGAAACATTTAGAGAAAATCAAGCATTATATTACCTTGATGTAGAGGATGTTGGCATTTGGGGATGCTAGTCTACTAATGGAGGTGTGGTAAATAAAAATTGTAGAGAAATATAATTCTGTATCGAAAGTGTAAAAGAACTAGGAATTTTAAGATACTTTGAGTAACGAATTAATTCGCAATAAAATCCCAATAATTATAAAACATAATACTTTATTGAATAACATTATTTTTAACAATAAGAGCAAAAAGTAAAATCATTGGATGTTAGGCCTGGCAAGAAATCGTAAAAAAGTCTCTAATTGTAAGTAGGTATGTAAGTGTAAAGTATTCAATCATAATCCTCCTATGGAAACTCATAAAGTTCCTCGATAAACAAAAGTTCGTCACCAACTGATTCCACCAGCCTGTCTAAAGAAAGTACTTTTAAAACGTAGCCCATGTAGCCCTCAATCAAACTCCAAAGAGGTTTTTCGAAATTCCTCACTGTTTAATTATAATAGTCTACCCCGTCTCGGTTGCACCATCCTGTATGTTTGTGTATAGTATATTTCTCAGGCTTGGAGATTTAGTTGGAGTTGTTTTCAATGGCAGATATAGAGTTACCGTTGTATAGCAGTACAATAATCTTGATTGAAAAATTTTTAGGGCTGAGATATAGTTAAAATGGGCTCATATGTTTGTTTATCTTACGATGAAATAGCTGGAATATTTGCAGTCCTGGTTTTATCTAAAACCAACTGTACCCGAACACATTGACAGGCAATATCTTGTGTTCTTCATTTGTAATTATATGTAAGTTAAATAGAAGTACAGAAGACACAATTATTATATTTATGTTCAAAACAAAAACAGTTATAGGTTCATTAGTTTTTAGTTATGCCAGTTGGTTCACAACCGTACTACTAGGTAGCATGTAGAATTCTCCACACTCCATTTTTTTTTCAGCAATATAGTTTAATTCTTTAAAATGTTGTGCCCTACAAGGGATGCTATATTTATAGACGACTCAAATTGAAATCTATTGCCAAGATTATTTAGTCATAATATACTAAGATTATTGTATTCTATCAAGATATTGCCATTACATATTATGTTATAAAGAAGACAGTTTTTGAAAAAAAAAATTGGGTTATGAAATTTCAATTATTTTAATTATAATATCAATTTATTTTGTTCTAAAAGCGAAGTCGAGTCGCAGAGAAAACAAAAAACATAGATTGAATATCTTGGCTATGTAAGGCAAATTCACATAATACTCGCTGTTGATTATTTTTCTTTCTGAAGACAATAAATGAAAATTATTCCACGCGCATCCCGGAAAACTGACACCATGACCTTAGCAGCAGATGAAACTGTCTTCGCCTTCTTTGGACACGATTCTTCCCTTTCAGTCCACTGTTTTGACTGTTCCTTGGTCTCAGGTGAGAAGTGATGGGCCCATGTTTCATCCATAAAAAAGCAGTGTCAAAACCATAAACAATAAAAAAATTGATGATGGCCAGAAAGAACCGAAACCGCAAGTAAAAGATCTGGAAGGTACAAGTAAAAAATTACCGTTATTGTTTTTTTTTTCAAAAATGTCACGAAATTTAGAAACTTCCAAATTCAAGCTTGCACCCTATCTCCAATAATAAGGGAGATCCCATTGTTAGCGTCCAAAATAAATCAGCCTGTATACTCCGGAACATTGGCATTGAATGTCATCTATCACGATTGTTGAGGTTAAATTTTGTAAATTTAAGACCAGATATGCATTGAAATAATTGTTAAGAATACTTACCTAACACACTAACAACTTTGGAGTGTATTAATGAAATCGTTGAAAGAATTCATTTTTAGATTCATACAGATATGAAGTTTGGTAATTTTGCAAATCGGTCGTTACACGTTCTGAACGCTTAATAAGTTTTTTAGATAAGTTACTCTGTAGAATATTGTTAACTAACTATAATTCTTTTTATTGGTATGTAGTTGTACGCATGTTAATGTTTGCCTCTTTAACATACGAGCGAAGATCTCTCATCGAATATAGAAATTCATTAAGTTTCGTATAAAAACAAACAGAAAAACTAAATAATTATATCGAACAATACATACGCATATCAACCTGCATCCATTTCTTGAATTGTTTGTGCCAGTGAAAATGTATATATAGTGTACCGTCGTCTTGTAGTAGTTTTTGTTTTCCGTCCGTATTTGTCAATGCCATGGTCGATGTAGACCGCCATTTATCAGTACTTATTAACTACGTATTGTTGGCCACCTTTTTCAGGTAAGGTGGATGAGAAAGCGACGCAACTGCACGCCATCGCTTCATTGAAGGTGCTCCTTGATGCCACCAAGCCGCAGAATGGAGCCGCTACGAGTTCAGCAGCGAACCACGTGAGTGCCGCCAAGCAAGAGACGATGCTAGCGCCATCTAGCATTCCGGATATGCCGAATGGCGTAGCAAATGCTCTTACGGAAGGCATTAATTTAGATGCGGTGAGTACCGCTTTGATTTTTCTCGATCATAATTTTGTTTGTTGATTTCTCTTTAGTCCAAGAAAGAAGAATTCAGGTTTCGTTGTATTTTTTCATTACGAATGAAAATGTAGTTAAAACAATCTATTTGATTCAATGCAAAAGTTAAGGAATTGATTATAAAAAATATAGTTGGAGATTAGACAAGTTAAACACCTTAATTATTTTATTAACCCATACAATTTATATAAACGGTATGAACTCGTCCTGCAATAAACCATTTAAACACCTAAAAAATGATGGGAGTAGTATATATGGTCTGTCTAAATTCTATTGACAATCTTTTGAGATATCGGAGAATAAGAAACAGAAAATGTGGGTAAAGTAAGTTGATTTGTAATGATATAGGCAAGGTATAATTACATTTAATTTTACTTTAATGTTTGGGCATGACCTCTTGGTGATTATGTGATTGTACTACATGATAGCTATTTGAAAATATGGCTACGGAGTAGAAGAACCAGCTGCAAGGAGTTTATGTACGAGTAGCTGTTTGAATGTTGTCATTTATCAACATAATTCCGTGCCACTGCGATGTATTATGTGGTGATTCTTTAACGATTGTACAGAGTTATTTAATAACGTTAGCAAATGAAAAGCTGGGTTCTTCAGGTCATCCGCCATCTCTCATTCTTCCTGATAACTCAATTTTTCTTTCAAGAAGAAACACTTAACGACCAATGTCTGAATAAAATGCAGTGATCTGAACTGACTTCTTAAGGAGAAAACTTGTCAACAAGTCATGCCTTAGCATACTCCAACAGTTCACAAAGAGTTTCGACTGGCCATGAGTTATTATTACGTCTGAGAATGACTTAAGATGTTACCTTCCCGCATGCGACAAAGAATTTGGAATCGAACCAGATACCCTCAGACGAGCAAGCAAATAAATTCAAGAAATTATCGATCTGTTGGTTTTCAGAAATGTTAGGGGTTGTAGCGAATGTTTCAATAAGGTGGTAATATTCTGCGTTACAAATAAAACTAGTTTGTGGATTGGATCATGGCTTTAAGCATGGAAGATCGCTTTTCCAAACGGTTGAAATATGTTTCTTAGTTTGCATAGCCGGAGGAGTTTTGTGTGTTTTGTTCAGTTCTATTGGGAACTTTGTAGACAAGGTTTTAGCCTTCCTGTACGCAAATTGTACGCATTGTTGTGGGTTTTTGACACATTTGCTAGATCTGGTAACGATGGAATGGCAGTTGTAGGTAGTTTTTAGAACCTTCTATGCAGACTACCCCCTTGGATTGGTATTATTTTCATTTGTTCTGAGTGTTCTTGATGTCTGAGTGGTTTTCGTTTAGCAGATGCAGTGTTAGATGGATGGGCGTCAGAACTATGAACAGTGGGCGCCCTCGTGTCACCCGAAATACATTTTTTCATTTGCTAGATTTGGTAACGTTGGAATGGCAGTTGTAGGTAGTTTTTAGAACCTTCTATGCAGACTACCCGCTTGGATTGGTATTATTTCCATTTGTTCTTAGTGTTCTTGATCTCTGAGTGGTTTTCGTTTAGCAGATGCAGTGTTAGATGGATGGGCGTCAGAACTATGAACAGTAGGCGCCATCCTGTTAGTCACCCGAAATACATTTGTAGTTGTAATCTGGCGTTGGCTCAGTTCTTCTTAGTTGTCGAGGATATTTTCTATCTATTGCATGTCTATTGCGCTAGACCCAGAGCTCTTCTGATTTACGCTTGACGTAGTATGTGCGAGCTACGGTGATTGTAGTAGACTTTCGTCGACTTTTCATTTCATTCAAGAGCATGATTGTCAGTGATTTATGCTGTTTATTTGCGCGATCTTCTTTTGCCGATGCCGGTGTTGACAGAGGAATTTCTTTTTTTTACTATGATATAATCAACTGGGGCGGTGGTGCTTGTAGTGCGGAGACTGTAGGGTTCGCTGTCAGCACACGACCTGTCAATAGATCCTTCGGACTACTGGGAGTATTTTTTTAGATCCTCTCGTCTTCTTCTTTACCACATTTAGATAGAGATCTTGATATCTGCCTTACATCATTAGCCAAGGCTGATGGTCAATTGTGGCGGTACTGAGATTTTCTACCGCTATATTAGCTGGTGGGTGTTGCAATTATGGACCAATCGGGTTTAGGCACTATCTAGGTTTGTTGTGTACTGCTTGTGCGTTATAAAATCACGGAGCAGAATCAGAAAATGTCCGTTTCCTACACCGGTTTTGAGAGCCAGCCCGCCCATTCTTGTAGGTTTGACTTTTGTTTATAGAATCACATTAAGTCACTGCTACAGAAAATGATAAAAAAATACTAAGCGAATTCTTTTGACCACGCAGATAAGTAGACAAATTCCAAAACAATTCCTGACAATCTCTAGCATACATTTTAAGATGTCAACAAAATTGATTGAAACTATCTGTGGTTGAGTCCATAATAACAAATTCAGAAAATGAAAATTATCAACACAGGAATATTTTGACATATTTAAAAACTTTAAAATGTTTTTGTGATTACCTCATCGTTTGTATGCTGCCACTACAACTATTTTTAATTTTCTAGTTACTTTTTTCTTCGTTTCGTTGCTCTGCACTATTTGCAAAAGCTTATAGGTGGAATTTAGACGGACTCGTATATACTCGATACATACATTACATTTCTTACTTAATGTCAAAGTAAGTTAGCGATAGCAGCATTATTACTTACTTTAGCGCTAATTTGAGAAATTATGCACACACATATGTCTGGTAGTAATAGATATAGATGAGTATGATGATGAGTAATGATCAGAGTAGAAGAAAATATTTACATGAAGCAAAATTTTGTTATCGCACCCTTATTTCATTTGTTTATTTAAATTTTCTTATTTCCCTGAAACTAATAATAATTCTAGTAGAAATTATGCTGATACATTTTGATAAATAATATTCTTTCAACAGACTGTCGAAAAAGTTGAGTGCGGTTAAATTACTCACATGCAGAAACCTTTGACGAGAAGCACCACACACACATATATTAATATTTTAGCAATTCCAGCCTTGAAAAACTTCGGCCCTCCGCTACTTAAAAAATTACACATCCGCAACAATATTGTGGCACAAGTGCTTTTAATTTCTTATACGAGTTTTTTTTAACAAAGAAAATACAATGGTTGTTCAAAATTAGAGTGGTAACGAATTTTTTTAATTAAACTTAGCTTCACTGCAATTCTTTCAACCCTTATCCGAGCAACACTTTACTTAGGTACACGAGTAGACAATACTACATGTCGGACACACAGACATTCATATAATTACCTTTTATTTTTATGTTTAATTATCAATTTTGACAAAGGATATGTGAAAATTCAATGTAAACACATTGTTTGTATGCTTAATATTTCCGCTTCCGTGTATGAAACATCTTTGATGTCTTTGGAATAAAGGTATATTTACAACAAATTAAAAGTTGAGAATTAAGCTTGTAAATACGCATCAAATTGCAAAATTGCATTTCCAATGCTGAATTGTTTATTACAAGTGTATTATAAACAACAAATATGGACAGAATAGATGTAGATTACTGCTCAACTGTTAGTTTTACAATCTATCGTGAGAAATAAGCAACAGAACGTAAATATCTGCTTAAAAGTATTAGCCAATTCTGTGATTTCCAATCCGATGCTTGAACAGGCCAAGCAACGAAGTAAGAGTTTGCAATAAATTTCACTTCGAATTTCGTGCCGAAGTTTACTCTAAAGTTGTTGTAAATGCGTTCATTTAAAACGTACTACTTTAACTGTGAATTATCGACCTTTAAACTAAATATCGCTTATCGCTTGTAACGGTTAAGCAGTAGTGAATTTCTTCGAAATAAATAGAATTCGATCTGCTAGAATTGGTAGTTGATCTCAGTGTGTTCCTAATCATAAACACAATTTTTCAGACATTTCTATGATAATTTGACTAATACCGAGGGTTTCACAATGTCTCATTCCATAGAATAAGTTCCAGGACGGCTTATTGTTAATGAGTTGGGATCTGACAATTGGATTGATCTTGATATATGAATGATTATTCACTAGACTTCTTGTTAGAGGGTTGGTAAATTCGTTGCCCTTCAAAACCTTTTAATTACTGTGGTAGAATGCTATAGCATATAAAATTTGCTGCACGGTGGTACCAATATTACATCACCTAACTGAATATGTTTCACTAACACTTGGATTCCCTAATATACCCAGATTTATTATTTGCTTTACTAGTACGTTGCTCTTATTTTCATTATGTTTCATGAACGCTGAAACAATCCATTATATGTATGTACCATTGCGTAGCAAAACTAGTTTTTCTCCATATTAAAAATACAAGAATTTCTAGATTATGAAGTTCTCTTTCTTTTAGTGGGAATAACAGTTGATTAATTATATCATAATCTCTATCAAGAAATACCATCTAAGGAGTCTTGATTTGACTAATTCCATTTTGGAAGAAACAATTGGAAATACTTCTTCTGCGGAAGTCAATCAGCTGTCAGTTAGGTTCTACGTTCCAAATTGGAATAATTAATTCAAGGTTGATGAAACCAGGTACTTTTGGGTGCATAAAAGTTAGTAATTTATGAAAAATGTTTGGGTACCTACTTTTAAAGTAATTATAAATGATTTTGATGTGTTCATTGGTAGATAATCACTCTTGCAATGTCTTGAATAATAGGCAATGCCTTTGGTCATATTATTTATGAATGAATTTATGACAATATTTTTTCTCTTCAAGTAATGTTTCATAAAAAAATATAAACCCTCTCGAGTCAAAGAATAGTAAAAATTTGCTGTTGCCTCGAAGGCTGTTACAAATTTTTTTGAGGTGGCAAAACAATAGGCCTTCCTAACTGGTCACTGCCTACCGCGACATGTTTCATACAAACTGAATTCCGAAACAACAAACTGTTAAGATATTCTTCCACTATTGTCGTAAAGGCATTTTCAATATTCTCTAGAGAGATGCTTGCGTGGTATCCTCGTATCGTTCAATGTAGCCTCAAAGAAGTGTGTGTTGATCAGTTTAATTTTTTCTTTTTAGGTAGGTTAGGTTAGGTTAGGAATGGGGTGGCATGCGAACCTATTTCACCGCGAGCTTTGCAGGTCTATTGTGATCCCCTTTTTCCTTAGAGAACTCTCTCTAGTTTTGCCTTCTTAACTAGGCTTATCATTTTTGAGTGCTGCTCTTTTATGTAGCTGTTAGCTGTGGGATTCTCTACGCCCATTGTTAGAAAGAACAAGGTGTCCTCGCTAGACCATCCCAATGGCACAAAACATGAACTGGGGTTTCTTCTTCGTCTTGACAGAATCTGCGGAGAGCAACATCTGCCAGGCCGATGTTAAACATATGCCTGTTCAGTCTGCAGTGACCGATCAGCAGACCGATATCACTTTGACAGTCTTTACTCAGTAGGTCTTCCTTGTTAGGTAACTGTGGTCACATTTACTAACCTGGTTACATCTCTAGTTCTCCTGCTCCAGCATTTTTTTGATATTCTTTAAAAATATGTTTTTGCGTCCTTCTGTCATTAACCTCTAGCTGATGTTTTTCAGCTCTATTAACTCCGCTTCGAAATTTGTTTTGATAGTATTTTATATTTTTGTTTGACGTGTGTGAAATTACGAACATGAAATTCTGGCGGCAATTAGGAATTTTGAACCCAACATTCAATATAACCTCGAGTGATCAATATCATCCTGGATGACGGTAGAACAATCATAGGCTGCAGCTAGCCGAAATGCAGAAAATCCAATCTGTATTATTAGCGTTGGTATTGAGATCATGCTAAAATTGGTGTTCAGTTCCATCTTTTACCAAACATTTCTATACAATACCAGATAAATCATTTTATTCGTTAGGCTTTATAATAGCGTGTGACTTGTCCGTCAACTTAAAATCCAACATTACATCCCAACAGTTTGCCAACGTTGATATAAATATCTTGTAGATAGTAATGCCTAGACACCAGAGTGTTGTAAGATCGCTTTAACAAGATAGCATAGTGTTCGAATCTGAAAATTAAACACTGTATTAATGAGGATTGCTCGGATAAGGGTTATAGACTATAATATACATAAGTATAGATAAGTTACCAATATAGTAGCAGTTTTAATGCTGTTGTAAAAATAAACAAATATGATACAATACACATGTATTAAAAGATCACTATAAAAGTTATAGATTTAATATAATATTACCACTTATTGAAACATACAAATTTGCTGTTTAAGCAAAAAAAGCATTCATTTTCAATATGTGACGGTGACCACAGTACTGCTTCTGGGTCAAACCATATTCAAACCAGAGATGGGAGGCTTGCTGTAATGCCGACGGCCGAACTGAGATATTTTCAGTTTCTACAGGAAATTAAACATGACGGGTTATCGTACAATGAATGCTGAGTTGCCGTGATACAAGTGACAGTATGTGCTGTCCCCTTTTTTTCATATGCATAAATTTATGCAAACGTATACTTTTTTTATCTAATAGAGACTTATTTTGAGTTGAATTGTAATCTGAAAAAGAAATAGGAATTATTATTATATTAGTAGTATATTTGAAATATATTATGCAAAAGTTTAAACTGTTCATTATATCAAAAAAAAATTCATACGTAATAAATATGAAAATAATATACAAATAAATTTAAAAATATCGACCGTTCAAACAAGTAATTTGAACACGAAATGCAATAATCATTTTGATGTCGTATATGTATAAAGAAAGATTCAGAATAAGGTTCGCCCATATGCTGCCTTATTAATACAATCAAGTATTAACAAATGAATAAAGAAGCAGTAAACGTGTCTTTATCAAATTATACAACAAACATTACTTAGAGAAAATGCCCACCTGTTATTTGCTCGATTGAAGATCTCTGTCAGCTGTTAGCTATTAGAAAGCCTAGCTTCCTGAAAAATTTACAACATGAAAGAAACTATAGAAACGGTGAATATTTCTAAATTAAAATCGGAAACAGCAAGATTTCTTGTACTGGTAATAAAATGTGTTCGTATACAACATGCATCTCTCCTAGTGCTGAAACATTCGGTCATAAGTATTTGCCTTCCGTAAACGAATGATGAACGGATGATTTGAACATACTTAAAATTAAATGTAACATCAATCTACATATTTTGCCGTCGTGACTAGTCAATAGAATTTTAACTTATGAGAAGCAATCTATTATACATTACCCACGAAATAAAGAGGGTGGGCACATATTTACGGCCCATAGTATTCCATTCGATTCACATGTTTTATTCATAATGTTCTACCGTTCACGATACAACTTTAACGAAACAAAAATACTGCGTTATGATTTATTTTAATAAACTAGCATTTTCCGTGGAAACCTGACATAATCGTGAGTTATTTGTATGTGATGTTTATTGTTGATTTATTTGTCTTTTGTTATTTACTATATATTCCGTTGGTCATCTTTCAATGTAGATGTCTCTTCTGTGTTTCTCTTGTTAGAGCACAGTCATACGCTAATAATCTGAATTGTAATATGTTGGATTAATACGGTTGATTGATAAGAGAAATTTTGATTTCTAAATTGAAAATATTAATTGTTCGTGTTATTTAAGCTGTGCCTTCTGAACTATATATATCTGTCTCTTGAATGTATTACCGCTCATAATTCCTGCACAATTAAGTGGATGATATTTAAAATATGTATATTCATTTAAGCATTTTATTAATATCTAAAAAAAACTCAGTTGTTTAAGTAAAAACAATGTTTTGTATTTAAATAAATGTTTTGTATATTTACAAGTCCATCATACATACCAATTCTAGTACAAAACTTGGTACATTGTTTATATTGTTGAATTGATTGCTATTTGTATTTTAAATATCACCTACAATCTCATTTTAAATGTTTCATTACAATTCTAATATTTATAAACTATGCGAATGATGCCTCTTTTTGGTACTATATAATAAATATAGTGAATGTTTTTGATTTTGATGTGAAATTCCATGTTGTTTGACATGAATACGTCATGCATACCTTTTGTTTTTCCTCTCCTAATTATAAATAATACTAAATGTACTGTTATGTTCCTATTTTAATATTTCAATTTTTAATACTTGTTCTGTTGATTTCGTTCCTATCATGGGCTTAATCCTGACAACAAATTCGTACAAAGGTAAATACATAATCAACAATTGTTTAATGTAGTTGTTGACTAAGAGACAGTAATGTTTTTAATTTTTGTTAAGAAGTTGGTGCTTTTAGTGTGATTTAAAGAATCTCATGAGAACAACGTAGAAACACTATTCAAACATGTTACACCACAATGTTACATTACTTGTTTTTTATACATACCACTCTTGTTGTTCAGTGAGTCTTTGTTAACGTTATATCAATTGTTTTTGAAATCATACGCATAATGCTACTTTTTTTACTAGTTACGTTTTGATTAAGCGATCATTCTTCAACATTTTTTACACATTTACGTTAACGCGTGTTCCAACACACTGTACCACACCAATATAGACTGCTCTGTAACGTAGTTTCATGTAACATTTCATCATATATCATCGTATATACATTAGTACACGATTTAGCACCTAAATATACATTTAATAGCTGTACACCCTTTGTTTTCCATGGAATAGCAAGATTTGCAATGCTAGACTGACTCTTTGTATTAAGGTTTATGTTGTCTTTTGATTTGCATGATTTTTATTAAGCACTGGTCTCGATGTGTTTTTGAAATTCGAGTTTTATATGTTTTTTGATATATAGGTATATTTGTTGTTATTGTTGTGTAATCGCTAATGCAGGGTGTTCCTTAAAAAAAAAGAAATAAATTCGATATAATCATCTTTGATTATTTCATCATTTTTATTTTAACTAGAGCAGACTATTTTTTAAACATGTACCTTTAAAATATTATAGATAGACTAGTGCTCTTTTTAATAAAAATGATGATTTATTCGGGTATAAATAAATTATTTCCAAAAATGCAGTTATTAAATGTATAGCTTAGAATAAACCGTATTATACAAAATTTACACCGAAAAAGTATAAACAAATTCAGAGATTAAATGCACTATTAAAGCACCCTGAATTGGATATTGACTATAGTTGAAATAGTACAGAATATCATAATATATACCGATTGCATATTTTTTGGGATTAAGCTTTATTATCGTTCTTTTGATAAGAAAAAGTCAACTTGCAAAATAAGCTACAAAATTTGCTAATATGAAATAGAGTATCATGAATCAACATTGATTTCGGTTGACCTATTTGCCAACAAACATTAGAAATTATCGACATGCATTAGATCACTTTACTTGGACATGTTTGAACTTGACATCAAGTGTAAACTGTGGGTGTCAAGAGTACATAAAGTGGATTGTGAAGGAATCAATATCAGAAGATACATATACTATTTGTATATTTACTAATACATATATGCAACGTGTACTGGTTTCTAATACATTAAATTTCATTTGATTGATTCATATAATAACATACAATAATAAGCTGATCTGAACAGAAAATGGAACGAATCTTCTCGGGTTTGACCAGCTTCAATAGACATTCTAAGTATGAAAATAGATTGAAATGGTTTCCTTGAATTAGAACAAGATTTTACATAAATATCTGTCCAACGAGCAAATTTGTTTGAAAATATTACTGCAAAATTAATTGTGGACGGACCCATTGATTGAAGCAAAGTTGGAGAAGTGTGAAGCTATCTGAAAAAAAGTAACAGAATTAGTATGCAGCAGGAACTGCTAGTTATTTTAAACTCGCACAGATTGGAAGTTGTAATAAAAAAGAAAATTTAACGAAAAACTTTTAGATGGCCAAGTACAAGAAAAAAAATAGCAAGGAAATCGATAAGATATATTTAGCAATGATGATTCAAAGGACAAGTTATAAAATATTTACTGGCAGATATAATACGATGCTCAATCAAGAAATAAAAATGTTTTCAATTTATTTCGCCAACTGAAAATAAAACAGTCCGTACATATTCGTCGCGATGTGAAAAATGTTAAGACTTACTATTAACATGAGAGCTAAATCTTTAAGGAGACCACATTTTTATTGACTTATGTATGAACAGTGCTAATACATTTTTAAGATCTCCATTGAGGGATGAGTTGGTCTACCAGTAGAATGACTTTCGGACTTGACAGCATCCTAAGTATGCTAATTAAGGACTGTAGAATAGCTGTGGAAACAGTAGTCCTTGTTCGCCTTAAAGACCCCATCATGGAAGGTAACATCTTGCCCGATGAACAGTTCGGCTTCCGCCAAGGTTTGTCGGCCGATTTCCAACTACTTTGGATATCGGAGCAAATTTGCAAAGCTCTTGAGGTGCGACATTACACTGACGCCATTTTTCTAGATTTTGCGTCGGCCTTTGACTCAGTGTGGCACGATGGTCTCCTTTATAAGATGTCCAGGTATGGTATTAATTCCGATCTGGTCGTGTTAATTCAGTTTTTTTTAATCAAGTCGCCTGGTCAGCACCCAGGTCTATTAGGGGTGATGTCCTGTAGGGTTCCTTGCTGGCCCAGAACTCTTCCTTATTTTTCCAGCAATGTCTTGGGCTTTTCCAATACGCGACTGGCGGTATATATTCTACGTCAAGGAATGACGCCCTTATTTGCGGGCGACTGCAGAGATTGGTTGATTATATCGCAGAATGGTCACCTAAGTATCTAGCGCTTTTCTATCAATACCTCAAAATGCTTGGCAGTGAGGTTCTCCCTCAACCAACATTTTTGTGGGTGGTGAAAGGTTCCCTTGGTCGACCAACGTTAAATGTCTTAGAGTTAGTCTCGACACGCGTCTCACCTTTCGGCAGCACTTTTTCGATGTTGCTGTGAAGTTTCTACGTGCGAGGTCTGTCTTGTATCCGTTCCTCTGCTGCAGAAGCTCTTCGAGCCTTAAACTGAAGCAATTAATTTACGTCACATTTTTCATTGATATGGTCCAGCGCCACGAAAAAAACTCAAACGCAGTGAATGTGTTCGAAAATCGCGTTTTACCCATGAATGTCGCAGCTCCGTGGTTTGTTATCAACGAGCACATTCATCGAGACCTAGATATCCCAATCTTGAGTACTTATGCGAGGACGCTGGCCAGATCTACCGTTGAAAGGGCCCATCGATCTAGAAATTCGTTAATTCAACATCTTGTAGAGTTGGATCCTGACAGGCCTCCGCGTTGGTGAGAACTGCGGTGGCGTATTTTGGAGGACCTTTAACAGTGCCAACCTAAGATCCAGCCACCACCTCTATAGTCCCTTTAACAACCCACGCGGTCGGATTGGACCGCCTGTCATTAAGAGACAAGAAGGCTAAAGGGTACCTCATCCATCATTTGCTGTCTATCCATACGTCTGATGCGATCATCAATCAGTTCATAAAGCAACCTATTCTATTTCTTCAACAATGCAACCCTTTTTCTCGGGTTTGAACAGCAGAAATTCTTGTCAATGTAGTTTAGGTTATGTAATTAAGGCTTCGTTAATAAGCATCAATAACGCCCAAAACCATAACTAAATCTCTACGAGAAGATGCAGTAGTAATAAAATGGGATGTTCTCCTTTTATACAGAAATGGTTCCCGTCCATAAAACAAATTTCTCTTGACTAATCATCATTGCAATTTTGATGCTTTCGTCCAAGTATTGGTCGGAATACACGATGAGTCTTGGAGGGTGTTTTGAAACCTCTGTGTCTTAAGAGCTGTATTCTGAGGTGTTAAATTACTGATTGAATTAAGCAAGAGAACTTAATTGCGAATACCACAAGTCTTTATCGCTTACTCGTGAAAATTCAATTTTCTATCGACTCATGATCATCACTCGTTTAATTGCGAAAATAAACAACAATAATTTCCATATTCTTCGGGGAATTTTTTTAGGAGAAATGCAGTACCTAGTGTAGTTCATTTTTTTACCAGGTTTTAAAAATTTGACTTACAGCAATACTTTTTATCTATATGGAACTCGTAATTAGCTTTTGCAAAACCATTGCCTGGTCGCAAACCCAAACCAATCTTGGAATACTTAATATCAATAAAAGCAATTTTTGCAAGTTGACTTAAAACATAGATGCTTTTTTTCGACATCTTATTCTCATTAAAGCGAAAGAAAACTCTCAATTTCACATCATTCTTTGTTCATGCAAAAAAAGCAAGTAAAGCAATTCGTGTATTTCGTTTGTACCCTTATGATACCTTCTTCTGCTAGATAATAGACTCTTATCCCGACCTTTGTTACCCTAGCCAAGTGAACCGTAACGTAATAACCTATGTTTGATTCACCTCTTGTTACAAATATGTACTCTATATAGCTTTCCTAGCAAGCGGTAGTGTATGCGTTTTGGTGTCTTCTCTACAGCCTTGTTGTCTATTTTTTGATTTTAGCGGCGCATGTCCTCGGTACGTGCTCGTAAGTCTCTGACATCTCAAGCGGTGGTGTGTCTGCAGGTGGGGGAGGCAGAAGCAGAACAACCGGAGGCGTTGGATATCAGCTGGCCGTCCGGAGCTAGGAAACGTATCACCTACGTCCTGTTGGCTCCTATCGTCTTCCCATTGTGGCTCACCTTGCCAGATACACGCTCACCTAGAGGTAAGTTTCGTTCATTGAACTAATAATATAAAAAATCCTGTTTGTTATTTATTAAACAAAAAGGGCTAACTGTCACTATTTTTTAGCGTTACTTATTCAGCTACGAATTTTGTATAAATTGTTTATAATACATCCCCAAAAAAGAAATCCAAAGGCGTTATAGCAGGTCAACCAGGCAGCTATCGCATCGGTGGATTTCTGTCTATTCAAATATCCTCCAAATTTGTTTTTAAAACTTCTGAAACAAATTAAGATCACGACTTTGTTGATGGATCGCTTCTGTATATAAATAATGAATTGTATAGCGGAAGGCTACAAATTCATTTATTTTCATAAAATTAAATCGCAGTAACATGTATTACATTACTTTTTCAGGAATATACACCCTAACCGTCCATTACAATATCTATCAACGTCGAAATTTACTCAGTAAAAAGATCTAATTATAAAAGCTGAAAAAAGTGGGTGAGGTCGTAAAGAGAAACATTAATCAAGCAGTCACGGGACTCTCTGTAATCCTAATTTAAAGTCCAATACTTTTGTGCAAGACATCTCTCTCTATACTGTACATTTCATTCTGGCATAAATTACGTTTCACATCGACAGTGACTTTTGCAATGAGCTACAAATCAGTATATAGAACGATTTTATTTGCGCAGTATGGATAAACTCTACGGTTTTGTACTGCGTTTGATTTGTTAGAAGTTACAAAAATTGAGAGAAGTTTCTCGGAACACGAAATAGTCCTATTAAATCCTTCTGAACATGGTTAGCCGTACATTTTGCTTTAATTTTTTCAATACGAGGATAGTCTAAAATATTTTTGCCCTCAACGTGATGATGGCAACAAAAATTTCAGCCAATTTGGACTCAAAGTTGTTATTTTACAATCGTTTGAGTGAGTCGATGTGAGTGTTTTCGTGAAAATGATGAAAATCGAGTATCGAGCCGTCATTAAATATTTGGTTTTAAAAAGCAAGACGCCAACACAAATTAAAGATCAGTTGGACGCTGTGTACGAGGATTTAAACGTGGCCGTACAAGTTTGGGACGCGATAACTGTTCGGGACGTCCAAAAATTTCAACCACTGACGATAACATCGCTACAATTCAACCAATTTAGTGGTAAATGAGCGCTGAATGAAACTGAGAGAGATATCAGAGATTATGAACATGTCCAAAAACGCGTTTGTCACATATTGAATCAAGATTTAGGCATGAGAAAGTTGTCCGTGCGTTGGGTGACGCGCTTGCTCACGTTAGTCCAAAAACATGTTCGAATCAACAGTTTAGGCTCGATAAATCAGATTTTTGGCGCAGATTAATTACTGTAGAGGGAACTTGGATACATTACTATACGTCCGAAACAAAAATAACTCAAAACAGGGGACTGCCAAGGGAATATGAGTTCCAAGAAAAGCAAAAACTGTTTTTTCGACTAGAAAAGTGATCGCGACTGTTTTTTTGAGATATTTATGGAGTTATTTTAATCGACTTTTAAGCTTCACTCAGGAAAAACCATTACAGGAGCGTAATACACATCATTACTTGGCAAGCTAATGGCAGAAATTGAAATGACCACATTTGCAGAAAAAAAAATTTCAACAAAATTATATGCCGTCTCACACCTCAGTGGTTGCCATGGCGAAAATCCACGAATTACGGTTTGAACTGCTTAACCACCCTCTTTACTCACCAACTCTAGCCTTAAGAGACTTCTTGTTCGTGATCGCTAATCCAAAAATTGCGCTCAAAGGATAGAGATTTTTGTCGAATGAGGATCCCATTATCTTCGTAAACAGTTATTTTGCAGATAAAGATGGCGAGTACTATTCGGAGGGGTTGAAGAGATGGGAGCATCGCTGGAAGAAGTGTGTATACTTACAAGGAAACTATACAGGGCGTAACAAGAGCTTACGTTAGCCGTATCTCAGCGACTAAGCAAGTTTCATTTTTTTATTTGTAAATTTGTTATTTTGGGCATGGGGGCAAACTTTTAGAAAATATTAGTACATATTTTCTATTTCCGGTTTCGCCGGAAGAACAATCAACTTCATTTTTTTAAATGGATTACCCATTTTTGTTTCAAACAATTGAATTCAGCAACAAATTTGGCGTATAGATCATTTATTTCGACTGGTGTAAACATTACCGTTTTATAGCTAACTTGATTTTTATGAAAATTTTATCAAATGCATCGTGGTACTTAGTGACGTATTTCTTCGGTACGCAGAAGAGTTGATGAACGATTATTGGAAGTTGGACAGCTACTAAGATGGGCAATTGAAAATTATTTTCACTTGTGTGCAAATACTATACAGGGTGTTAGTATTTACCGACCTAATATGTTAAATTTCAATCAGTAATAACTTCGTAATTTTAAATAGAACACCCTGTATATTTTGTCGCGAACGGTAGAAAATTAAATTCTTCATCAAATGATATTACATGTCCCTATACCTAAAATGAATATTTTAGGAGCTATTCGCAAATTATGTGAATGTATTCAGAAACTTGAAAATTCGTCACAGTTTTAGCGTAATCTCTAATTTTCTAATGACAGTTCGATAGCGTGTTAATAAAGAAATAAAAAACAAATATATTTTTCGAGTAAAGAAGAAACAGAATAGTAAAATTTATTTTATAACCAAGATAACATTAAAGGAAACTTTGTTAAGAATTAATAAATAAGGTATTAAAAAGTAATAAATTATTTCAAATTTTGTTCAAAATTAGCCTCATTCAGTTCCAAACATTTATTAATTCGTTTTAGCACTTGATTACTAGTGACCTTTTCTATTTGCGCTTCTGCTAATGAATTTAGTGCTCCTCCTATTCTTTCTTTTGTTTCCTCTGCAGTTGTCACCTGAGTACTGTAAACTTTGTTCTTAACATAGCCCCAAAGGAAAAAATCCAAAGGGGTCAACTCTGGTTAACGTGGAGGCCGCAAGTATGGACCTGCGTTTGCAATAAAATTTCCGTGAAATAACCTCTCCAAGAATAAGTGTACATCTCTTGTGCTGTGAGCCGGTGCACCATCCATTTGATACCGAGCAGTATTTGATTCGATAATAGGCAGTGTATCAAGTTTTTCTTCCACGATATTGCGCAATATATGTATCTAAATACCTTTCGCCATTTAAATTTTCGTTATAAAAATGTAGACAACTTTCAACTTTCCTAATATCCTCTTTCTCTCGTTACATGGGGATTTTCGGCTGCAGAAAAATGACTGTTATGTTTATTAAAGAGGCCATTTTTGGTAAATTTAGCTTCGTCAGTCCAAACGATTTTCTTCGTAAAACATTCGTCGTCCTGACAAGCTGTGGTGAAGAATTCACAAACATTGACCCTATTTAAGAAATCCTGCAGCTGTAAATGCTGTACCTGCTGGCATGAAAATGGTCTCCATTTATATCTGTTTAATACTCTTTGAATTGAGATTGTTGAAATTTCCAAAATTGTCGCTGCTTCTCGAAGAGATGCAATGGGGTTGGTATAGAAATATTCTATAACACCAATTTCAACTACTACTACTATTTTGGCCTAAACTGTCCATGTTCTAAACAATTTTTAACTTACCGTCGCACTACATCTTTAGATGGAATTAGCCTCTCCGGATATCTTTGTCGAAATAAAGTACATGTTCGATTTAAAAATTTTCCCCCTTTCTCCCCTTTCCTGACATTTTCATATACTAGATTAGGAACTGTGTGATACGCTATTAACACGCTATCGAACTGTCATTAGAAAATTAGACATTAAACTAAAACTGTGACGAATTTTCGTAGCTACCTTTAGCGCTTACACAAAGTTTCTGAATACATTCACATAATTTGCAAATAGCTCCTAAAATATTCATTTCAGGTATAGGGACATGTAATATCATTTGATGAAGAATTTAACTTTCTACCGTTTGCGACAAAAATATACAGGTTGTTCCATTTAAAATTACGAAGTTATTACTGATTGAAATTTAACATATTAGGTCGGTAAATACTAACACCCTGTATAGTATTTGTACACAAGTGAAAATAATTTTCAATAGCCCATCTTAGTCGCTGTCTAACTTCCAATAATCATTCATCAACTCTTCTGCATACTGAAGAAATACGTCACTAAGTGCTACGATGCATTTGATAAAATTTTCATAAAAATCAAGTTAGCTATAAAACGGTAATGTTTACATCAGTCGAAATAAATGATCTATACGCCAAATTTGTTGCTGAATTCAATTGTTTTGTCAAAAATTCGGTAATCCATTTAAAAAGATGAAGTTGATTGTGCTTCCGGCGAAACCGGAAATAGAAAATAATATTTTGTAAAAGTTTGCCTTCCCTCCCTCTCCCCTCTCCCCCTCCCCCGGCTCAAAATAACTCTGTAAATTTAAATATATGGAACTTGGTTAGTTGTTGAGATACGGCTAACGTAAGCTTGTCCTGTTACACCCTGTATAGAAAAATAAAACTAAATATTAGAAAAAAAATGTGTCGTTTCTTTATTAGGTCGGAAACTTGTCAGATCACCCCTCGTATAGTTCATTAATTACTATAGACTTTCTACTTTAAATAGCTTCATAAATAAATTAGGGAGAATAAAATTTGTAAAAATAAAAAATTACCAGAGTTAAAAGTTTTCGAAATCGATCGTGTCATGTGGTTTCATGTCTTGTTTTTAAATTCAATGCTTTCAAATGAGATTTGGGATATTTCGTCTTTCATTAGTATGCTTCTGAAAATGTATCGTACACTTGTAATACATAAAACTAGTGCACTTTCGACGTATTTAGGAAAATCTGAGTAGAACAAAGAACACTATTATCCTAATCTTCAGAACAATGTTAAATAGAACTTGTTAGATTATCGTGGACAATGCCAATTAATTTGGATCCTTACACTTTACATAAACAGCATTAATAGCTTCTAAAGGGCAAGGAATTTAAACAAATTTACATACGGCCACTTACACATAGCTTATTATATGTACATCGTAAACAACGTTTGATTTAATTCTATAACAAAATTATGTTACAATTTGTAAAGTCGTAACAAGGGACTAATTAATAATCAAACATCAGAGGTTAGTTTAGATAATAATCGCAAAATAAATGCAAAACATGAATAGGGTAATAAATACCTGAAATACGTGTTCTAGTCGTTATCTAACTTCATTTTTTACATAGTATTTAGTAGTTATTTGATAGGAATTTTAATGCGATTCTAACATGCATTGAAAAAAGCTACAATATCAGACATAATTAATGACATATTTTTAAGTTTGAAATCCCAATAATAATTATGCTAACGGTTGTATTTAACTTCACTAAATACGTATAAGGAGTATGAAATTAAGTACACTTTATAAATTTTTCAAAATGACGAGGTTAGTTCTAAATATACATAATTGAACTAATTTTTTAATCAAAACATTTTATATGCGATAAAAAAACTAGAACTCTAGCTTCATTTAAATGTAAATCTTATCTACTATTTATAAATTGTATCTCTAACATTCATTTGCAGTAGTAAATACCACAGAATGTAGTAAGAACGAGAAGGTTACTACATGGCACAAGCTTCCTTGTAATACAAAACACACATTTCATATCGTCGTTTCTATGCAAAGGAGTTTCGTTATTGACCTAGACTTGTGCAAGCGTTGGCCTTTACACTCTCAACCTTGATAAAGCTCTAACCACCCACCCTAAAGCACTTTCTTTATTCTTCCTTTGCTGGAATATTCTGCCTAACAGAGCGCTACACCATAATATAAAATTAGTGGCATTTCGCTAGCTCTCGTTAGTTTTTCGAGTACTATAAGAGAAAATCGATGCCGCCCACATTGTAAGAAATGTGTCTTGAACTAGTTTTCAGAAATACATTTAAATGTCATATATCTTGATAAAGTTTATATGGTGGTAAGTAAAATTTCCTTAATCAACTACATATGTGTGACATGAACATTATTGCTAGACTACAGAATTAAATTAAAATATTTTAAAAAGACCGGAAACGTTTCAAAGAAACTAACGTCGCTATATAGCAACTAACAGTAAATTACATGAAAATTATAGCTGCACAAAGATTTCCTAACGAGAACATATTCTTATTTTATCCACTCAGCCCTGAAAGAACATCATAACATGCTAGATTAACAAATCTTCATTTTTATGACCAACTTCCTTCAATACATGTATATATTTCTATTTTATTTTTAAGACAACAAGGACAAGGAAGAAGACTACAAACCGATATGTAGTAGCCGCTTAATATTTTCAAAAATCTTCGAAGCAGTGAAGTAATTGATACAATGAGGAATGGAATGAGAAAGTTATCATATTATGCTGTCATACTTTAGCGAAAAATTCTATCAGGCGTTATTTTGTGTCAATATGTTGATGAACACCTCACTGATTATCACCAGGACGGTTAGAAGAAGAATACAGAATGGAGGCTACAAAACGTGGTTCCAAATAAATAACTAAATGTTGAATAAATGCAGATATTTAATAGGTCGTTAGCCGCAGTAGTTAGATGACCGAGCGCTGTAAGATATTGCTGGGAGCCGAGGTTCAATTCTCTAAGGAGGCTGTGATATTTTTTTAGAAGAATTATATCCAGATTGATATACTATCCGTTGCTGGGAGCAACGTGACTAATAGTGCAGCATTATAAACGACAGTGCAGCAAGTGTTGCAACAAGGCCATGAAACACATTTACACACACAAAATTACATAGCAAGAGTTACTGAGAGCTATATTGCTTGTATAAACCGACAAACAATACGGCTTAATAAGCCGCTGCAACCAGCAGGTACCACAGATAAAAAAAAAACAGGTTTGAAGTGGCCAGGCTGGGGCGGGTTGGAATGTACAAAATCAACAATATAGTGCTTTGGATAAAAAATGGTCCATCATCCATTTTGCGGATACAGTGCGCATATTGAGGAAATCTGTAAAAACCTCAACTACTACACGTAGAGTCAGAGATCTCTTCATTCATTAACTAATTCTCTAAACTATTGTTGAGCAAATTCTTTAAGGGTTTCCTTAGATGCAAAATTATTTCCTCTGAGATGCTTGTAAAAGCATAATAATTATTGAAGCCAACAATTTATGAGTCTTATGGAAACGCAACCAATCTGCAAATATATTGTGCAGATACGTTCTTCACAAACTGTTACGCAACATTTCCTGGTTTCAAACAAAACATGGAGAAAACATTATGAAGGTGGGATCTTATTAGAAAGAGAAAATATGAAAAAGTTACTTTATTGATTGAAAATTATTGGTTTTAGAATGTGAGAACATGTATTGTGTAGAGTCGTAATGACAACAAATTCAAATTAATATAAATGTCATAATAAATCTGTTGCACAAAATTAATTATTTTATCACATTTTATGTAGAAATAATTGATTCAGCAGGAACTGGTTAAGGATTAGTAAAACCGGAGATACTATAATAGTTATTTACGAACCAAGTGCGTGAAATCATATTTCACGAATGAGTGACCACTTTAAAGCGCGAGCCGTAGGCGAGCGCTTCATGGACACGAATTCGCGAAATGTTTCACGCACGAAGTTTGCGCAATATTTTTTGTACGAGAACTATATCTAATAATAATACATATTGTTAAATATGTTATCGTTTATGACACACTACTAATCTCTTGATATTAATTTACAAAAATTGAGTTGGCAGTATTGATTATTTGAAATGACATTTACTAATTTAAAATTATCAAATTCAAAATGGTAATTTATATAATATTTGTTGCTGTTCTGACATTGAATTACATACCTTCCAAATATATCAATGTCTATTTCGTTTCCTTTTATTTTCATAGAAAAACAACGAACTGGGTAGCATATTATTAAGGTTAGGAATTTATGATTTTAAAATGTCACTAAATTAATCAAGTTCTAGGAAGTACCAACTTTACTTTTACGCACTCGTGTTTAAAGTGACTTTTTACGCACGAAAATCGAATCGTGAAATGACAGGTTTTGATAAGCGAGTACAAAAACACCTTTATTACGTAGATAAATAGAGCTCCTCTATTACAAATGCTACTTAGAAACAATAATTTATAAACAAAAATTATCAGTTTTTATGTTATTGTCATATTAAATTAAATGATCAAATCGTCTTCCTTCTACTTCTAAACAATATGTAATTCGATGATAAAAGTTACGTCGTACATTGCACAAGACTTCGGGAGTGATTGCTAACAAAGTATTCGTAATTTTTATACGTAATTCGTCTAAATTAGTTGCTCGTTGTTCTTGTAAGCCGTATATTTGTGACTTTAAGTAACCCCACAGAAAAAAGTCATTTGGTGCCAAATCAGGAGATCTAGCAAGCCAATGGATTGTGTCTCCTTTTGAAATAATTTGGTCCACAAATGCATTTCTTAGATATTGCTGCACAATCCTGCTTGTATGGGCAGGGCATCCATCTTGTTGATACCAAACGTCTTCCACTACAACGTTAGATATTCCACGTATAAAAGGAATAATATTGTGTTGTAGTAGATCTAAATATTTCTGTGTGCCATCAATAAAAAACGGGCCAACGATATTATTACCTAATATCCCAACCCTTACATTTACCTTTAATTATTTTCCACTAGCACTAGCACATATCATAGCATTGCGATCCTCGTTATCATTATTTTGTACCCGGGGTTTTTTATGAAGAGATGGTGAAACGCAGCCGCATTTTTCAAAATTTGTTTTGATGCGATGAATTATATTCAAACAAGGAATAGGCCGATTTTCAAACATATCTCGAAAAAGAGCTATAATGGACTGCAATGAGTGGCCTTAGAAATACCATCGACGGTATAGACTATACCTATCCATAATTTTACACATTTGACAGATTAGGTACAACAACTCACCATCAACTCACATAAACGAATGACACATGTTGCTAAGGTATATTGCATTGGTATATTTTCCTGATCGCCATATTCAGTGTGTCATTCCCCACTACATTCCCCTGTCAATGTATACATATACATAGTATGATGTGGTTGTCTGATTACAATTATACTAAAATCATAATTAATCAATAATGTAAACACGCACCATTGTATTTTATTTTTAGATTCGTCAAGTATCGGTAACTACAGTGACGTTTTAGTTTCATGAAAATTGTGTTTTCAAACTGAAATGTACAGGAGAAATAAAAGCTTTGTTAATATGATTTTAAATTTATTCACCGCTAGATTTAATTCATCTATTGCAAATCTAGTGATTTATAATTCAATATTTATATGTGACTGAACACGCGAATCTAATAAATAGAATATTATTTAAGTATCAATACTTAATAATGATATCACGTAAAATACACGTAATTTAAAAAAAAGTACGGGAAAATGAACGGTGGATGCGAACGCAATCATTTTTCTAATAATAAATTAGAATAATGGTCCGGATATTCGAATGAAAATCAATAAACAAAACTAATCACTAATCCTACATGAAAGGGTGAATAAATATAAATGTAATCGAGATTGACTGCTCTAATTCTCGATTACATACATGCATTACATCGGAGTCTTGTTTACGTAGAAGATAATCAATAACTAGAACTTGAGTTATATGTTATCGTAGGGAGTAGGGCTTGAGTGATATATCATTTTAAAGGTAATTAAATTCTGTTAATAACAATGCTCTATTTGGTGGTTACTTTAATATACTATAGCAGTCTTCCTAGCAGGACAGCCAAATCGCCATTACGACACTACAGATCGCCAATTTTGATTTGAAAGTTGTGCTGTGATACCACAAGAGGCTAGAATAATTGGTGAAATATCTAAGCATTACGAGTGCTGTACAACCATTCATACATATGTATGTCCTGAACCGATATGTGGGAGTTCTTATAGTTGTATTGGCATTTTTATAGAGTTCGCTGACGACACCGTTCCCACTGAAATGAACTCGTTGGCGTGCGACACTCTAAAATCTTCAGGATTCATTCAGACGAAGAAACGCTTCGTAATATAGTTTCTGTAAACAGGTGCAAGCTAACAAAATTAATTCTCCATTAGAATACGGACTTTGAAGTTCTTTAAAACCTAGTCGAGAGGGTCACCGCATGAGCGAAAATAGACTAAACCTGAGATGAATTGCCTCCATTTATTGTGGTGCAAGAAAAGGAATCATTGCCATCGAGCTGCTGTAAGTGAACAAGGACGATAATAGTCCAGTCAAGCGATAGTATGTAAAATTTCGGAGAAATTAGTTTTGGTGGCATAAATTTCAACTTTAGGAACTCTAATGTTATCGGTAAAAATTATCAATTATCTAAAAATCACAAAAAGAACATTTGTTGGTTTGTTCTTTTGACACAGAAAGTAGCCATTTTATGACAGTATATACATATTATGTATAATACATTTTTGTGGTGGGTGAAGCTGCAGTGGCTTCCTAAGTTCTATAGATTCTCAAAACTACTGTCATAACTAGCACTGGCTATCTAATATAACATGAAAAGTATCCATTTCATTAGCCTATACTAACATAGAGAGAAAATATTACCGACAATTTATATTTGGACACCAAGCGTATGTCAACGCCTTGAGGAACTTCTATTGGTTCCCCTTCATTTTTCGGTATCCTACTTTCAGCATTATTTGATTTTTTAAATAGATTTGAACGATTCGTACCTACCACAAAATTTAGGAAACTCACTTCAATAAAAATATTGGGATTTCCTTTACATTTTTAAATTTCTTGATTAAACATAAACAACATTGAGTGATCTCATGAAGTACATGCGAGTTTAGTATATAAAAAAATGTTTTCTAATATTTTAAAAGTACATATATGAAAAGCAATCAAGGATTAATGAAGAAATTTAACAGCATTTTCATACTACCTATTTGCAAAATATGGAAGAAAAAATGTAGCAAAAATCATTTTTCGCTTTCCTAACCTAAGGCGAATGATATTTTAGTTATTCCAGCTACCGCCGTGGGGCTTCCGCGGCGTATCAGACCGTTTATTACGAATTCCAGCAATTTCAAACTTCCAGGTGGAAAGTAAATTTTAAAAAGTTTCCGAGCGAGGCGGCGGAAGCTAACAAATGCAAACGTAACGTTATTTTCTTGCACGTAGAGGATTTTTTTTGTGCGTTTTTCGCCGTTTGTCAGTTTATTCTAATTTCGGGGTAGGAAAACTCTTCCCTAACATTCCCCAACATTCCTACCGTCGCCGTAGCTGTCGGTAATCGGAGAGTCAGATGCCCTGCAGCTCTTTTGTACCGACCACTCAATTAAATTTGAACTAGGGAGCACAACTCCGGGTACAAAAGCGCTAATAATTCATCAGTCTGTCAATTAATTGGCGTTGCTGGCAACACTAACTGAAGTGTTAATTTGTCCGGCAACCGTTTAGAAGGTGGCAAAACAATTTTAGTACAAAAAATGAAATTACATTCTGTACAAACATAGAGCGGTATTTTGATGGATGTTTAAATTGTGTATTCATTTTGTTTATTACAACAGATTTTGTTGCAAAATGAAAACTTCTTCATTTATTAGAATTATATGCTATTCTAGATATCCTAGCAGTTTTGATACAGATTTATGTTGTTCTAAAGAAAACAGTAATTTGCAACTTTTACGACCTTACCTACTTTGTTGTGTTCGAGAGTTAAATCAAGGAAACCGCATATCTCTTCATTTTTGAAAAAGTGTATCTGCTCTTTATAGTTAATTTCGAAACTTATAGTCTCAATCCAAGTCTTTGTCCAAAAGTAATCATTTCCAAAGCGTTTTATTGCCTTTGAACCAAAGCAATATCTTGTAACAAAAGTACTTCATGATTGTCGGGCTAGTGGTCTAGTGGTTAGCACACTTGCCTGGTAGTCCGGCAGTACCGGGTTC
This sequence comes from Holotrichia oblita, assembly GCA_023690525.1. Taxonomy (NCBI): domain Eukaryota; kingdom Metazoa; phylum Arthropoda; class Insecta; order Coleoptera; family Scarabaeidae; genus Holotrichia; species Holotrichia oblita. The sequence goes on along the minus strand of CM043016.1, from coordinate 60,515,433 downwards.
GAACCCCGGTGCTTCCTTTCTGAGTTTGGTTTTCTGTAGTTTTCCAAATTCCACGGCAAATGCGGAAAGGTCACATCTTAAGTCGGTCTACAGCCGCAGGCGTAATAATAACTCATGGCCAGCCGATGCCCCCTGTAATTGGCGCAAGCTGTTGGGGGATGCTAAGGCATGAATTATTATTATTATTATTAAGAAGTAAGACACATCTTTTTGGAGAACTCTCGTTTTTGGTTAGGAGTGCCTCACCCTCTTACCATCACTAAACTAATAATAATTATTTATCATCTGTGACAAATGACTTAATAACTTCTTTCGATTATTCCTCAATTTTCGATGTTTTGGAAAAAGTATTCAAGATGTGGCATTTTCTCTGTACTTATTCAACAACTAAAGGATACATGAAATGAAATTATGTTCAAATCGTTTATTAAGAAGATTCAAGGATATGATACGAGTTTTAAAGACATTAAGTTTTGTCACAACTATTGATAATATAAAGCGTTCAAATAAGCTTTGCGTCTAGTAGGCCATTCCTTTAAAAACGAATGATTATTAATAATTTAAATTTGCATTAGTTGTCAATTTGACAGATGCATAGTTGACAAAAATTGCTTTGTAATTTAAAATTGATTTAACATGGTTTTTACTATACAACACAAATCGTTCATGGTAGAATTTAGGAATGAGTTCCCTAACTTCATCTTTGATTATGACAGTTTTCAGCACACAGTGACACATTCTGTTATGGTTTTCAGAGAAACAGGGAGTGTTAAACAGAAAGAAGGCGCAGGTCGGGCGAAAAAGCGTACAGAAGAGCTAGTTGATAATGTAAGAGAAATGATCAATAATGCACCAAGAACTTCCATACGAGCATTATCACAACAAGTGGGTGTATATCAATTGGCACATGTCATACAATTTTGAAAAAGGACTTACATTTATTTCCATATCGCATGACCTGTTATCAAGAAATCAAGGAAGGAGAATTATTGGCCCTATTTTTTTAACGGAACCTTAACAGGAGAAAGGTATCGACAAGAAGTTATTATGCCATTTATCAGCAGGTGAAACAATTAATATGCTGTAGCAATTTTTTCAAAATCGGTTGATAAGTTTAAACACTGAACAGGAATTTCCACCAAGATCGTGTGACATTACCCCATGTGATTTCTTTTTATGGCCATTCTTAAAGAACTCAATTTATCGTGTACAGATACTTGATCTTGCAGATTTTCAAATCAGAATTGCTGAAAGTATTAATGGAATTGACAATGCGATACTACAAAACGTTTTTTCCTCCATTAGAAGAAGATGTGAGAAATGTTTCGAACAAGGTGGTGGGCACTTTGAACAATTTTTATAAAATTTTACTAGTTTGTTGGAAATAAACATATTTCATTCAGTTAAAAATGTTCGTTTTATTATTTTGAGATATTTTCATTCAAATATCTCATCTCATAACCAACAAAATTCCTATTAAAATTTAAGTAACAAGCTAAGACATAATTATAATTTCCAAGGGCTACTTTGAGGTAAAATTTATTTGAATTCTTTGTATAAGGAAGACATTAAAACAGAAACTTGGGGAAGCTAAGAAATGCAAATTTTCATGTACACCTCACAAAATTGTGAGCACAACAAAAGATGTGATTATTATTAATTGTAGATGTAATTTACTGCCCAAGCAATCAAGAAAAAAATGACAACTAATACGAAACTTTCCTGGCGTGGTACAGGACGAAGAAAATTGATTTATTTTATTATGATGACTTACTTTTTTGACTTATTTTTTGAAAAAAATAAAGCTATAAAATCATCACCATGTACGTGCTCAATGTTCAGACTAGTACTATTCGTGACGAATGATGTCGACATTAATTAATGTAAACTAATTTCTTATTTGAAACGACAGTCTGTCGTTTACAAAGCAAAGAATTTTTTTTATAAAAGAAGCGATATTAAAATATATATACATAATATGTTGTCAGGTGGCAATAGTTGTGACATTCATCTAGATAGGCTAACTAAGAACCAATCTATTGCCAAAACTGTCAGAAATATACCGGAAGGTCTTATATGAAGAATGTATTAATTTCTGTGATTATTCCGATATTGTTCGATTTTTCGACTATTTTCATACTTTACGTGACTAGAATGACCTTGTGTTGTGGGTCGCTGAATTCGTCTTAAAATCAGTAATAATATTATTGAAAAGAAAATACATGGTTCCATTTAAAAAATTGGAGTTGACATTGACGTAGCTTCTACGCCTACACCGATCAAAAAACTGGGTGACCCTGTATGACTGCCTTCCCAAACATTGAAACTTTTGTCTGAAACATTTTTCGATATGATTAATCGTTTGAGTGCTATTGCTCCGTAACACTTTATGTGCCCCATCCTGTATAATCCATATTAGTATATGGAATAGAATGCATATCAACAGTAACGGCTGTTGTTGAAATAATCAGGGATCTCTCCAAAGCTTTCTATTGTGTCAACGTATCTAGTTGTGTTGTTATGGCATTTAATCTGATTGAGTCCTACTTGAGCAACAGAAATAAAATGGTGGCATGGGAAGTCAATCTCTCACTTTATTAGTAACTGACGGGGTCCTACAGGGATTAGCGTTGGGCGCATTGCTGTTCTTGATATAGATAAATGACTTGAGTAATACCTCAATTGCAGTAATGATAATATCCCCCAAGCAACAGTCATGGAAGCGGATGAATAGCTCACGGTTTAAACCTAATTAAAAAGAAAACACAAAGTCTGACAATTTCAACAAAAATTATTTGAAGAAAAATTTATTCTCAAGAGCATATACATAATTCAAATCTCAAGGGCATAATGTAAGCAGATTTGAAAACATCATAAATAAAGAAGATAAGTATTGTATATGCTGTCCAGATTATACGGTTACGGAATTTAGAAATTCCCTCAAATTTTGTAATACCTTACGTTACGTACCGGCTACGTTACGGAATCTATAAATCAAGCTTAACATGACGTCGCTTGCTAGCTGTTCCGATTATGAACGATTTGATGGAAATCTGTAATTCTCGCAATTCTGTTTTGTGTGAAAGTGTTGAAAGAGATATATTTCAAGGATGTCATCATAAATATCGGGTAAACATCGATAAAGTATAACGTTTGATATTATGAAATGAAAACATGCTGGTGTTTTGTGCTAACTTTAAAACTTGTTATTGTCTGTTTTACGTTATAGATACATTTCTTATGGAAAATATTTTAATCTGCAAAATGCCTTTTACATCAGTTATTTATATATAAGAATGTACCTAAAACTAATATTGTTCTGGCAGCTGCAGCACAACAAGATTTTGGGTATTCTGTATATTTGCTATTAAAATTAGAGCTGCTGTAGTTATCTAACCAAGTCATGTAATTTACAATTGCAAATCATATGGAATGTTGCAGAAAATATTAGAAAAACGTAATTCGATGATGGACGGAAAGCCTTCCTCTATTATTTGTTTTCTAAATAAATTTCTCTTCAAACTTTTTACGTCTCGAAAGCTTTTCGTTATATATATGGACTGATACACCTGATTCAAGGGTACCACGCTTTCCTCAAATACTCTACATGCTCGGTGTAAATATTCGTTGGCGCACTAACTTCTCTTTTTTTTGTCGTCTAACCGTAGCTCCTTTGTTGCTACACTATTAAAAAGATCTGGACTTCTCAACCATTTCCGGCCGATTTCACTGATACAGAAAACCTGTTTCTTTTCGAGCTTTTTTCACGGTAGAAAAAACATGTGCATTTGCATATTATATCGAATTGTTATCCATTTCTAGAGTTGACTCTTGCGGAACTTAGCCGCCGTTTCTACGGAAGACTATTCACTTGCATTTCGTTTGCTATTCAAAAACCATCCACCTTCTAATTTCGCGAAATAAAACCCTTTTTAGCTTCCATAGAAATGTGGCTTAGCATTATATTCTAGTTAAAAGTCGAAATATAAAAATCGCGGTGATCTACACGCTTCTTCCTCAAACCGGATTGTATTTAATAGCTGTGTATCGCGTTATCTATTTTGGCAGATGTCAGTTATAATAAGGCAACGTTACTATTAAGAGAAATATTTAAAGAATCAATATTACAATACACAAAAAAAAAACAATTTAATCAGTTTTGTCAAATCCGAACTTATGAACATTCAGAAATAACTCAAAGGGTGATAAAATGAAAAAAAAAAACAGAATAAATTAGAAAGAATATAGAGTTGCAGCAATCTGAAATTGGACTGCGAAGATGATCCAAGATAGATACTGTAATGAGCACAATAATAAATTGGTTCCTTTTAACAAGATAACTTTTAAAGAAGCTCGTGACCAGAAAAATTTGAAATGGACGGAATTACGAACTCTACTAAGAAAAGTAAGTTGAGTAGCAATAGATAGAAGCACGTAATAAAAATGGTAAGATTGTGGAATATATACGAACCAGAGCGATTGCAAAACAAATTCCTTCATATAGCTTCAACTTTATTACGACTAAGAAAAAAGAAGGATGGAATTGCAACCCAGAGTTATTATTATTAATTGTGGGTTACAAAAAAGGAAAGAAAACACAACTTCCAACATCTACATACTTGGACCAAAAATTCGGTCACTGAGATTAGATTAGAGATTACAGATAATTTCCAATTAGTAAACACTCGTCACCAATTGCCCTGTTATTATTTCTCCCTTAGAGAAATTAGGAGTAATTGATAATTAATTAATGAAGATAATAATATATAGATTATATAAAAATAAACAAAATACAAAACAAAGTGAAATAAGAGCACAAAAAATACAAAATTTATTAACTTGACGTTTCACCACTAATGTAAGTAACGTCTTCGGGAACAAAAAGTGAACAGGGGATACCAGCAAGTCAAGGTAACTGGATGTGTGTATCGAGTTTTTCTTCAACTTTCGATATCTTCTAAGTAAAAAGTAACCACTGACAATAATGTTTGCAAAAGTATTATTTTTACTGACAAGGCGATATTTATTAAATACAGGGAATTTAATTGTCAAAACTGCAGGTACTGATGAACGAAAAATATGCATTTATGCAACGTAACTTAAACGCGGTCCTCCGAAAAAATAAACGTCAATGCAGGAATTGAGAACAGCACATATGTTGCAAAATCAAAATGTGATAAAACCATTGTGAATTATAGGCGATAGGTACTTTATCTATTACTGCGTAAATTATATTTCTGCGCCAATTTTACCAGTCACTAATCCTCATTCCAAATAAGAAAGGAGCGTCTGTGATTGGTTAAAATCTAGTGCACATTTACACAAGAACAATTTGTCAAAATTGCATAAATGCCAGAAACATCAAAAAGGTTATGTGCCATCGAAAAAAAACATAATTAGGGTAGGCTATGTAAATGTTTTTGATCGTTGCTTTAGCCACTATCACATAATGACATTTATTACTTGACATTTTATTGTAACTTTAGTTTATAACCTTTATAACCTCACATTAAATGTCAAGGAAAAATGTCATTATGTGAAAGTGGTTAAAGTAACAATCCATTCACATAGCCTACTCTAATTATGATTTTTTTTGATGTGTCTATATTATGTGAGCGTCGTTTGTGTTCTATTGCGATTATTGGGCTTTATTGTTTTCTTTATCCATTTCATCTTGATTCTTCATACGAAATGGTTTCTTTTTAGAACTTCTGAATCATAATATTCACTTATTGAAGGTACTATTTAAACAGTTTTGCTGTTTTGCTAAATCTTCTTATTTATACATCTTAATTATGGTTTTGATAAACGTCAATACGTGAATATGTAATTATGGCTGATGCTGCTCTCGCAGGTTCCTTAAAAAATGCAAAGTGCAGACATGTAACTGAAGCAAATGAAATTGGGAACTATTAGCAAAGAAAACACTGTCGGAGATATACAGTTAACTGGAAACGCCACCAAAGAAACGGATATGTCAAATGAAATATGACAAATTGGATGAAGCTCATAAAAGTGCAATTAGAAGCATTAAATGTGTTTTAGTAGTGTTCGTAAAGATGTTGTTCTACACAACGGACAGTCAATTATCAGACAATCAAAAACAAATTTTAAATTTACCGCGATTTTTGCAAATCACAAACTTGTTCTTGTGTGATATGTGCTCCGATTGTAGCGTCATCTGCTCCATTCTTATTTGGAATCGACAATAGTCTCAAACTATGGGTGGGTAGTTATACTGATAACTACCGAGTGTCTAGAAATATTTAAAGTAAATATTTAGTTTGGCAACCCTGAAAAATTCGTAGGCTAGAATTACTTAAGTGAATCAAATTATTGACTTCTACGCTGTCAAAAATTTTTGACACATTTAAAAGTTTAAAGTTTTAAAATATTTTCCTGAGCAAGATTGACGGCTCTGCGATAGTTTTAAATTGTACATCAAATTATGACAGTTGTTATTGACAAACCCAAATTAGAGAAGTTTACATTTGATTATTTCTTCAACATGTCGAAGTTACAATGCAAAGAAGTTCTAATCAAAAGTTACTTCATAGCTGGTCGAAAATTGGATAAATAATGTCATGATTGTCATCATCGATTGTCACATTAGATATATTGTAATGGTAGTCAATAAGTGATGTCAGTAGTCCACAGCAGTTGTCTTTGTACTTCAATAGTTGGCCGCAAAGCGCTGAAAAACGAAACTTTAAACATTTATATCTGAATAAATAATACCTATAGAAAAATAAAAAAGTCCGGATCAATTTTTTTTAATTCATCTATGAGATTATATATAATTTGAAAAATATTCCTGTTCTGCATTATTCATAATCGTGTTATAAGCTCATTTTTTAAGGATAGAGGTCTAGATAGATTGCAATGACCATGTAACAGAGGAATTGTTCCAGCTATGAATGATTTAAGCTTAGGCACAATCTGATATCACAGTATTAATGTAATACTTATCAAAATATTTGCACACGGCGCCATTATTCGGCAAATGATACGCAAAGCTTATATGAAAATTTTCGTGATAATTAGAGAGGAAAAGGCGAACCAATTAGTTGACCATCAACGCCCCTGTTGTTGAATTTTGTTATTGGGAAAAGGGAAGGTCTTTATTATATAGCAAATGTTCCTATAGCTGATATTAAGAAACTCAGAACAGAATTCTGGAGGCCACGGAATTGCAACGCAATTAGTCGAAAAATTATTTTTATAATATGCTACATTTACAAGAAATTATTTTAAGATTTATGAAAAATGTCTTATATTTTGTATATCTTTTTGTTTCAAGACAATTTAAAAAGTGAATGTCTTTTTTCACCTTTCAAAGAATGGTAATAAGTGTCATTGATTTGTATTTTTCTACACCCGTCAAATGCAAGCAAATATTTTATTTTAAAACCATAAGCGTCTCGGCAAGGATTCGAACCATGAACCTTCCGTTCACCGGACGGACGTGCTAACCAATTGCACCACCGAAGACGTAGTTCGAATACCTGTAATACCATCAGAAATATATGTGACAATTAGAGCGTAAAGGCCTCGTATTGGCAATCATTTTAACAAGAAAGTGTTTCTTGACGTATACATATAATTTGTATTTTTCTACACCCGTCAAATGCAAGCAAATATTTTATTTTAAAACTATAAGCGTCTCGGAACGGATTCGACCCATGAACCTGCCGTTCACCGGACGGACGTGCTAACCAATTGTAGAAAAATACAAATTATATGTATACGTCAAGAAACACTCTCTTGTTAAAATGATTGCCTATACGAGGCCTTTAGTATCTTCTTGTCACATACAGTATGGTCATAAAGTTTGAAACCAAGCTTATAAGCGCATTATTTTACATTTTTAGGAAAAACGCTGGGACAGGTAAATTTTCTTTTTTAAAACGCCATCTTTTGACACACAATTTTTTTCTATGACGTCATTGGTTTTCAGAGTGATGACGTCATCAACCCTTTTTTTAAATGGCAACCATATTATTTTTTTATCGATTTTGGTAGATCTTTATATCCTCCAAATAGTGATATAAAACAATTGGTATGTTGCATCACAATTTTTTTAAAATAATATAAATTTAGAAAAAAAATAAGAAAAATTTATTTTTGTACAAAATTAAAATTAAATTAAAAAAATACATCTGAACTTAAATTTATTGCAACAGTTGACGTAAATTTTCAAAATGGACCCCACCAACCAACTGACACTGTCCCAGCCGAGTGTAAGCACTTCGTATACTCGCCTCTATTATGTCTGGGGTTATTTGTGTAATTTCTACGCGAATTCGTTGTTTTAAATCTTCTAAATTGTTTGGTTTGTTAAAATACACTTTCGATTTCAAATAACCCCACAAAAAAAAAGTCTAACCTGATTCCGTTAGACTTTTTTCAGGAGAACGAGGTGGCCATTCTATGGCGCCTCTCCGTCCAATCCATTTATTAGGAAATATTTCGTCAAGATAGTGGCGAACCTCTACACCATAATGGGGAGGTGCCCCATCTTGTTGAAACTAAATATTTGGATGGGGTACATCACCACCCTCGTGATTTGGGAAAATAACAGCGAGCGCTGGAACCAGTTCAAATCTTAAAAATTCTAAATATTGCACAGCAGTCAAATTTCCGTCAAAAAATATGGTCCTAAGATGCGTCGTCCAATCATTCCAACCCATACGTTAACTTTCCCCCTGGGCTGAGTATGACACGCTTGAGTCCAATGCGGATTGGTCTGCGACCAATATCTGCAATTATGGCGGTGAACAGATCCATTTAGGCAGAACGTAGCTTCATCAGAGAAGACGATGTTTTCCAAGAAATTTTCATTTTGGTCACAACGTAACATTACGTCTTCACAGAACTGCAGTCGACAATCTTCGTCATCCTCATGTAATTCCTGTACAAGTTGAACTTTGTAAGGATGATAGTGTTCTCTTTTAAATAAGTTGACGACAAATGAGTGAGTCACCTGATTGGTAAAACACAAGTTGTCTGGTGAAAACCTGATGCCTTGCTTCTGCTTCTAGAAGCACATTTAATTTCACATCTTCTCCTATTTGAGGTCTACCTTGCCGTGGTCGATCTTTTACGGATTCAGTTTCGGTAAACTTTTCAACTAGTTTTATCATCGTAGACCTGGCAATTGGAGGTCTATCAGGATGTTCATGGTTAAACAATTCGCATGCTTCTGCATGCGTTCTCTGTCTGTCCCCATACCCAACCATAATTAAAATTTAGATTCTTTCTCGCTCAGATAAATGTGCCATTTTTATATTAGCGAAAATGAACAATTTTTACGCAATGTCTAACAAATTTAACGTCAAAAATAGAAGTAAATAATTCAACAATGTTGTCGCCAGAGAAACAATTTCAAAATATTAGTGTTCTACATAATTTGTATAAAAAGAAGAAAGAATGTCATAAAGAAATATCTAAATAAATTTTTTGCATAGTAACATGAGTACATGTGCTTTTTACGATCCGCTTTGTTTATTGGTTGTTTTTTCTGTTGTTTTGATCTGGAGCGAATAACACAGATTACTATTGATCGCAAAGCATTTACACTCGGCTGGGACAGTGTTAGTTGGTTGGTGGGGTCCACTTTGAAAATTTACGTTAACTGTTACAATAAATTTAACTTCAGATGTATTTTTTTTAATATAATTTTAATTTTGTACAAAAATAAAATTTTCTTATTTTTTTTCTAAATTTATATTATTTTAAAAAATTTGTGATGCAACATACCAATTGTTTTATATCTCTATTTGGAGGATATGAAGATCTACCAAAAGCGATAAAAAAATAATATGGTTGCCATTTAAAAAAAGGGTTGATGACGTCATAGAAAAAAATTGTATGTCAAAAGATGGCGTTTTAAAAAAGAAAATTTACCTGTCCGAGCGTTTTTCCTAAGAATGTAAAATAATGCGGTTATAAGCTTGGTTCCAAACTTTATGACCACACTGTATATTTGTGATGGTATTACAGATATTCGTACTATGTCTCCGGTGATGCAACTGGTTAGCACGTCCCTCCGGTGAACGGAAGGTTCGAATCCTTACCGAGACGCTTATAATTTGAAAATAAAGTATTTGCTTGCATTTGACGGGTGTAGAAAAATACAAATTATATGTATACGTTAAGGAACACTTCCTTATTAAAATAATGTATTATTGAATATCACAAAAGCTTAACAGCCTTATTATACATGAATACTTACTCAGGATAAGTAATCATTTCGTAGATGTGGATACAATAAGTAGTTTTTCAATTACAAAAAAGATGATATTTATAGAAAATTACCCAGAAGCATCTGTATTTGTGAAGAAACCGAGCTGTGAAATTTAGGGATTAAATTGAAAATTTAAACATTAACAGACATCAGGTGATGTTAAAGCGACACATTATCTTTTGTTAGTTTAGTTACAAATTGTATACCCAGGCTTACAGTTTATTGGACCTTGATGTTCACATACGTAGCAGAGGTTCCGTGCCTTATGCCATATTACCTGCGACAAGCAGAACACCAAAAGCTTGTTCTTCTGGCCATCCTTTTTGCACAAAAGCAGCATCTAACTTTTTTCGTTAAACTTACATCATTTTGTTCCAGCAATGTTCTTGGTAAAGTGATAACAGTGAAACGTTCTTGTAAGTGTAGCTTAGTAAAAGTTATTTCTTACTGATTTAGAAAAGTTTTTCCATTATCGTTTCTATTTTTCATATAGATACCAATAACACATTAAAGGCCTTTGACGAAACTGCGCTGGCGAACTGGCTACATCGGACAATACAATCAAATTTAACAACTAAAACATGCGATAAATTTTAAAAAAACCCGGATTTTAAAGTTGTAAAACATACTTTCTCTCAAATCTGCTTTTATAAGCTTTATATTTATTTTGTTCAATATTCCAATATGTAAAGCACCAAATATTTATTTTACCAATTAGCTACATCCCTTTTAATACCTTTTACATATTCTATTCAATGGACACTACCAGCAATAGAAAATACTGTAATAGATTAGTTCTATGTAGTTAAAATAATGGTGGATGGATATCAATTTACAACCTTTGTTTGTTGTAAAAAACTAAAAACCCTTTCACAGACCTCTCCCGATTAAATTTGAAAACATATACGCGCAAATGGAACTTTGACCGTAGAACAATTCGTTTGTTTCCAACAAATCGCGAAAACAAATAGAATCCATTAAGTGCAAAGAAAATAATTAATCATGCTTTAGGAATTTGTGACGCAACCACCGTTTTTCCCTAATTAGTTTCGCGTACAATAAAGATTTCGCCCTTAAATAAATAATAACAGGAACGGACGCAGCGATTTAGCGGCGAGATAATCGATGAAAGTTCCCCGCGTTAATCCCCGAAGGCAATTTTCTGTAATTTTTGTCGGCGAAGCATAAACATGGTGATAATCTGCGCCCAATCTACCCTTATTTCGTCATTTTCTCGAGATAAGCTGATCAATTAATTATGGAAGCGAAAAAATTATGCCGCAAAATATGTTCAAAACAAAATATCATGGAGGGACTATAAAAAAATAATTAGATATTTCGAGTTGATTAACATTTTATTATGAATTTTTAACATTTTTAACTAATGGAAATTTTACACATATTTATTATTGTATACGTTACAGATGACAGTGACATACAATAGGCAAAGATAGTGAAATAAATTTGCAAACTATAAACTTTTAAAAGAGAGGTAACAAGTAAGTTTATAGGTTTGATGTTAATTTGAAAATGTATTCATCTATACCACTACGTATGGTTTTTGTATTTGTTTTGCCATATAGTAGGATAGTTGAGTCTATTACAATAAGTTTTTTGTTCTTAATTTGGAGACATAACACGTTTATACAACACTAAGTTTATCAAATCAGCATTTAGAAATATTCGAACTATACTCCACGACTTTGTTACTAGTGAAATTAGCAATTTTGCTGGACCATTGCAATTAGATGTAAGATTTCCTATATTGAGTTCACTATATTTATAGTTACAGTAGTTTTATTTCTACGGAGTTGTAAAGGCGTTCTTTTCATGATTGATCTTTATTATCTAATAGTAAAACCATGATGAACGAAAAGAATATCCATGATATTCTACCAGATAAACCATCACAAAGTTAAAGAACCTCCTAGCTAGTTCTTAATAAATTTGGACAAAACATATTATTGTGGTTATGTACCGTTAAACATAATCTTATTATAGGATTCTAGATTTAGTTCGATAAATTGATTGAGGAGAACAGTCGTTTTCCCAAATCTCTTTTTTGTACAAATTTATTGTAAACTATCGTGGAATCTTCTTCAATACACGTTTCTACATACAGTAATATCTTGGATATTATTTTCGTTCATCAGGATTTTACTGAAACGTTAGAAAGTTAAATTATATACATCGCATTTAAAACTGGATAGATACAATCTCTGTAGATATCGTGAGTGCAATATATGAAAGCTCTTCAAAAGCACAACGCCTCAGGGGATTTCCAATTTGACTGGTAGCAAAAAGTCGTGGAGTGTAGCTGGAATATTTATAGCTTGCGGCACTTATGTATATGCTGATTAACGTAAAACTGCATTGCGTCTCCAGCAGATTAATAATGAAAATTTTAAGAAAGGTGCCACTAAAATTTCTACAATTCAACAATTGGCAAAATAAACAAGCGCTTAATTTAAATTTGAAAATATTGATGATTAATTTGATTTCTATTGAGCTTCAATACCTTATGGAAAGAACTAAAAAAACGGTCACTGTTACTTGCCACAGCTTTCAATTTTCTTCGTTTTCCTAAAATATTCTTCAACTGGTTGTTTTATACATCATACAGGTATTATCCATATATGTTGAAAGTTCTGCTTCATAAGACAATTGATACAATTGTCTTTCCTTTGAACCGTAAGATACACCAGGTGCTTATCCCATACATTTTTCCTTCATTAACGATAAAGTAACTATTTTCAGCAAACACGTGGTTGTTTGGTTTGTTATGCTTCGTTGTATTACTTTTTTTTCTTCCAAAACTCTTCCAACTGAACGATTTTCACAAGTACACCACTTCAATGTCATTTTGTATAAAGTTTAATTCTGATCCTATTTTATTTATACACAGCCACCTACAGAGAGACCAAATAATTGTGCTGTGAATTATGCACTTTTAACTTCTAAATAAGTGAAAATGACTTTTTCCACGGTCGGGAGTAGAAATCAGTTTCTATGACATCAAAATTAAAACAGAAGTACTCGATTATTCCCAAGGAAGTATAATGCTCCCAAGGGAGTTTACATTATGGAGAACGTTTGTGATTCATGCAAAAAAAAGATAACATTGAAATTATTTATTGACATTTAAACTAATTGTTACATTTGTACAATTTTCAAAATTAATATTAGAAGGAATATTATTTTCGCTTACATTTACAGTTTTTGTGATTGCCCTAGTAGTGGTACCTACTAAAACCTGATTAGTAATTTTGGTCTTATTTTCAATGGAGTTCTCGACATAACCCTCAGCGACTGTCGTTGATTTCCAACCAGCATGACGCTTTATTGTCGTGATATCCACACCAGCATCTGCCAGTAATGACGCTGAAGATCTTCATAAGCAGTGACCAGTATAACATGCAGCATCAGGTAGTTTTAAATACGAAGCTACTACACTCCGAATTTTTCCCATGGTATTCTTGCCAACTAGCTGCTTCCTGCTTTGTAGTACAAAAAAAGGCGCTTATGCTTGACATGGGGAGGACGAAGGGACAGGTATTTTCGAAACAATTCAAGCATATTTTCCACATCGGTAACCACAAAGGTTCGTGGAATCTTTGTCTTAGTGTTTGGAATTTTTATAATCAAGGAAGAGCCTACATCCTCAATATCATCTACAGTTAAATTGACTAGTTCATCAGTTCGACAAGCTCCGGCAATCCCCAGAATTAATCCAACCTATAAAAAATCAAAATACTTAATAATTGAAATACCTAACAACAAAAGTAATCTTACCTTAATCATTAAGAACTCTTTGTCATCTGCACTTGATAGAAGTGGAGCGATTTCACCCTTTGTCCATATTTTCGATTTTTTCGCTTGATATTCATCACCGGTTCTTTTCAAAAATGCGATCAGCTTGGGGAATTTGCTTATATCTATGTTGTCGTAGATTATCAAGCATGACTTAACCATAGAATATTGCGCCCATAATGTGGAAGACTTGTAATTCTTTGCATTTTCACTGAAGTATGCCAACAAAACATTCTCGCTGTATACTTGAACATTTTTCTCGGCGCACCACTTTTGAACCGATTGTAGGCTATAGCGTATAAAGATCTTGACTTCGTAGGCAGCAAATTGCTTATTGCAATATTTGCAGCCTCCACAATCTCTTCCGACTCACAATTATTCATTGTGCACTAAACAAACTTTAAACTAAACCAAACTAGCATCTTAATTTGAGAATTCTTTTTGTTTATTTATTTTGTAGTTATGACAATAACTCAACGACTGCTAAATAAATGCTCAAATCCGAATACAATAATTCTGGTGCTACTTACTTCATAATGACAAAATATGTGTTTTTAAGTTAATGAGACCGTGGAAAAAATAGTATATACCATTCGAGAGAGATGCTATTTTGTCCTCGGTGCATTGTAGCCCTCGGGCTTCAAATTGCACCACTGCCAAAATAACGCCATTTCTCTCCCTTATAGTATAATATACTAACGTGCCATCGAAAAAAAACATAATTAGGGTAGGCTATGTAAATGTTTTTGATCGTTGCTTTAGCCACTATTACATAATGACATTTATTACTTGACATCTTATTGTAACTTTAGTTTATGACCTTTATAACCTCAAATTAAATGTCAAGGAATAAGTGTCATTATGTGAAAGTGGCTAAAGTAACTATCCATTCACATAGCCTACTCTAATTATGATTTTTTTCGATGTGTCTATATTAATGATTGCACCAAGGTGTCAAATAAATGTCAATATGAAGTTAATGAATCATCTACAATGCAGTATATGCTATAAATTGGTGATTCTCCCACTACCGCAAGAAGTATACTTTGATGAAAATTTGGTTCGATCCCATTACTTAAACCAAATGTATTCTCTTCCTTTAAAGTATTGTAAAGTTGTTTTAATCATTATCTACACGTTATTGGTTTACATAGAATTATACAAGGCACTTTTCATTCACAGTAATGCTCACTGTACTTTTTTCATGTAGAAATAGTCATGTCTTTGAGTGTCTTTCAAAACGTTATTCATTATCGAAATCTACAGATCTTACAGAATAGCTGCCACTCACCAATTTTGATCAAATTTTAGTATCGAAAATTTATTTCAGATAATATACAGCGTGTGCCATAAAGTTTCCGATTTCATTAATTTTTGGTCAACCCACCACGAAATCTGTGCAAAAAACTTTTAAATCATTTAAATTTTAAAGTTGCTGTCTCACAATCGTTTTTTTGTACTGCATACAACATCTGGTAGTGACTGTAACATTGTTCAATATCTGCAGTGACTTCACTAATAACACTGACGAATTTTAGAAGTTTTATACCACCTCAACTAGTCCCAAGTCATTTCTCTGAATAGATGGATGGCAACGCGTTAAAACTGAATGAAGGTGTTATTTTATAAAAAGTAGAAATTTCTTCATGTAGAATGTAAGTACACAGATTTAGAAGGAAAGTTCTACTATTTCTTTTATGTTTAAACTAATAAATGTGACGCGAAAATGAATGAACACAACTGAAAATAAATTCCTTCCCCAGTTCCTTTAAGTCCTCACAGAAACATAGTTGCGATTTGCTTCAATTCATTCTAATGATTTTTCGCCATCTAAATTCTAATTTTGCGCAATATCTGTAACAGAAAAGTTGAGTTTCTCCGACTGAAATTTATCAATTCTTACGGCTTCGTAATTTTGACGACAAAATAAATTGTTCTGTTCTCTACTTGTGACGTATTTCGGTTGATAACTTACAGGTGTGAATTTTCCCGTGAAGCACTCAGCGATGTTTTGTTATAGGTATTTCGAAAGGAAAAGCGATACGCAACGTATGAGAAAAGAAACTCGGATCAGTAAGGCGTTGAATATAATCGCTTTTGTGTTTGATTGAATAAAGTTGGCGAAGAAATGTACGGGTAACTTTATTCCAGTCTGAACAGCCATATGGAGCTTTTGTTATAATGTTAGCTAATTTGTACGTCGTACGATCATTGCTATCTTTCAATAAATTCAATAATGACATTTCGAATTTGATGAAAAGGCAATTGTACGATATGAGAATACATTAATAATACTCATTTGTGTAGATACTTTTTGTATTTGAATATTGGTATTATAATTCATATAAGGACATACATATATTGCGCCTTAAAAATGAATGAATACCTTTTATGAGACGAAGCACATTACTTGCAACACTAAAGATACATTCACATCCATTTCGATTTACGTTTAATTCATGCTTGAATTGACATTTGAAAATTTTGCCTTTTTGGCAATCTTGGAAGTGGTAAAATTTCCTGGATGCTATCGTGAACGTGGTTATACGAAGAATCATAAACCTAATTAATAATTTTTAGATTTGCTACTCTATAAGCTTCAGACTGTGTCTGCAAAGTTTTTTTGAAATGTTGTTTGATGTTTCTCATATCTCTTCTCTCATTGTTAATTGAAAAAAGTAAACCATAGGGCGAGGGAATGAGAAAAGATCACGGAGGAGAAATATGGTCAAATAACTACAAAATAAAACGGGAAAGTGTTACCCAAATTGCTAAATTTAAAGAGCCTCATTATAACAAGGTTAAATGGCAAAGACTCTACTTGGCGTCAGAAAGAACTACATATTTTCAAAAACGTATAAAATGTACGACCAGCAAACTAATAAAACCGTGACTTAAAGTTTCTTTAATAAAATCTTTTACAATCATTTTAACTTGGTTTGTGGCAGTTCAGAATCAAATTTTTATGAGATGAAGATAATTTATCAAATGAATTTGGCATCTAACATTAAACTACAAAAAGCGCAATTAAAAGCCTCTAAAATAAGTACAAGGCAGTTTCATATACTGATGAAAGAGCGTGAAGAAACGGTTTTCGATTTTCGTTTTGGTCTCTAGCTAGTACATTTCTATTCCTTATAAATTGCAATTTATTTATTTTGTATAGTAGACTTAGATTCCAAAAGTCCATTCATTTATACCTCGAGTAAGAACTTGAATGGACGGGAATTTAAAGACGTATGGTATGTGCTTTCACTTTTGCTTTGTAATGTCTTATAATGGTGGTGGTGTAATGTCTACAATTACATAAGCACCTCAACATCGAAATTGAGATGAGCTTCCCAACAGGCCACTCATAATTACTGACCGATTGAGTGTTTGAAGGTGTGAACAAAGAGTTAGGACAACAATATAATTGCCACAAGATTGTAATAATTTTTCTTCTAAATTCGGAAAAATGATGGAAATGGGAAAATATTCATATCATTACAATCTTAAAATTTCTGACAAATTCTCAAAAAATTATATGGGATTATTGAGCAAAATAGAAGTATTTGAAAGAGAGCTAGCTCCCCAAAAAAGGGAGGTATTAGTGAAAATAGAGATAAACTACAGTCCGTTGGACAGACCAAAGAAAGCAATTGCTCCTCATGCAGAAAAAAGAAGCATATCTGACGATAACGGAAAGGTTGCAAAGAAGTTATTGAAAGAGATTTATGGAGATAACTGGTAGCAACAGGATGTATTTAAGTGGTACTTCGATGTTTTGACAGACTAAATTGAACCAATAGATCTGTCAACTTATATGGTACATATACCTTGAGGAGGAACAGGAAATAAAGACTTTATTGTGATAACTCAATATTTTTTTAATATTCAACGTTTATTTGAAGACGTGGCTAAATTGAAACGTACAATATTGACATATCATCAATAACTATTACATTTTTTAAGGTACAGACCTATTAGTTTTATTAACATAATTGCCAGCTATAAAAAATTTATTCTTAACAGACTTATGCCACGTTTTGTAATTTTTCTTCTAATATTAAGTTAAAGAAATAAACATTTATGTTCCAAAAATTATTAGTTATTGGTTGAGAGCAAAACAAGGCCCTCATTTATTCTGAAAAAGTAACAACTACTATAACTTTTGATATCTTTATTGGCAAAAAAATTGGGAAAACTATCTAGATTAGTTGTGAAACATATACAGGATCATTCACCGAAAACATCCATTAGAAGTTTTTGAGGTTTCGGTAATTGCTAACAATTCAAATTTTTTGCGTTTGTACAAAACTCTCAAACTCAACACTCTTTTACAACAAAATATTTGTAACCGAAAACGACATTCCATAGTACCGGAAATGCTCATGAATTTAGTTATTTTAAATGCACTGCTAGTATTTCTCTCTTAAATTTGAACTGCTGACATCATTGTTTAAAGAAAAAAATATTGAGCTAACCTATACCTAAAATGAACAGTTACTAAAATGTTTAAACATCTACCAATTTTTTAAATTTTGCAGGCCTTGAAAATAAACCGTCATATCTCTCAAACTTGAGGTGCTTGAGGTTGTGCCGATGCTTGAGCACGAACTATAAATATGACCCTAAAACAATGTAAGTCATGACAAGGATTCAATAGAAAGGAAATTTAATAAATACTTCTGCTTATTTTAATGCTAACAAAAATTTAGATATACATATATCCATATTTATATATAAATCGTTTCCAGTAACGGCTTATTTTGGAAAAACATAAAGTAGTTAATTCAAATGGATGTATTTGAATGAAGTACGGTACAGTCTTTACAGGTTGGTGATGATCAAATGAAAAGAGAATTTGGTGAAATTATATTGGCAACTGTATCTAATAGATCTCATATTTATGGCCTACCAGTTTCAATCTGTTATGTAAGGGAATACGAACTATTTTTAGAAATCGCCTGTAACATCAAAATTATAATTCACAACCATGATAAACCTTACTACTTCTTTGTTGAGAATTTTATTCTGCATCGATTGGTAAAAGAAAATGTTAAGCATTTGACTAAAAAAGTTTTCTGATTTTATTTTGAATACCTTGTATATTTTATTTCTATTCAAGAATGATTACTTTCGTTTGGCCCATTGTGATAATTTTCATTGCGTTAATGTGGGAGATATGACATTTACGACCTGCAAAATTTAAAAAAAAAACCGTAAATGTTTAAATAGCTTAGGAATTGTTAACTTTAGGAATAAGTGATCTGAACGATTTTTTTAGAATTCCATTTAAACAAAGTTCATAAGGATTGGCGGTACTAGGGAATATCATTTTCGGTTATAAACATTTGGTTGAAGAGAGTATTCTATTTTATACAAACGCTGAAAGATTGAAACTTTTGCAATAGGTGGTACTTTAGGAACTTCTAATAGTAACACGGATACCATCAGCTTATGTAATATGTTCTAACTACAGTGCGGTTCTAAGGTATCCTCCCCCTCTACTAACTCTTGATCGGCTTAATAGAGAGGTTCTAGTTTTGGGTCATTAATATGAAATATACCTATATATACTACATTTCTGAAGAGCATCAAAATTTTAAATGGAATGGGGGGTCGAGTGACACCTCATTTTAAAAGATTCACTGAGCTATCAGGCTAAAATTTCATAAAAATTTATCGACTCATATTAATAGAACAAAGTTCCATTTCATAATACATTTGTGTTTGCAGTTATCTGCTCTATATAAATTTAAAAGTCTTAGGTAGCTATGAATTGTAAAACGTGTGTCTTTTATTAAGCCTATGCTACCTTGTGAATGTCATAAAATAGAATTTTATTAACATAAGTGCCACAAGCAATAATAAATGTCAATTTTCTTTGTTACTTTGAATGAAGTTCCATTAATTTTAGGTTTAGCGTCCATGGCTGTCTGGGACGTAATAACTCTTTGAGT
Source organism: Holotrichia oblita (assembly GCA_023690525.1). Classification (NCBI taxonomy): domain Eukaryota; kingdom Metazoa; phylum Arthropoda; class Insecta; order Coleoptera; family Scarabaeidae; genus Holotrichia; species Holotrichia oblita. The sequence goes on along the minus strand of CM043016.1, from coordinate 60,495,432 downwards.
TCATGTTTGACACTTGCATTATTTAAATATGTATTCGCTGTCAGTACTAAGATTGTAAAATCGAAATTCATTTTCTTACGTTTTGATAAAAGTAGTGCATGTTTGGAGAAATAATGACGTTGAGATCTTTAGAAAAGTGTGGGATGAAACGCTAAATAGGCTGTTTTTGTGCCAAACAATTTAACGAACTTATTTAGAGCATCTATATATAGGGAAAATAGTAAAATATTAGCTCTGTTGTATTGTTTTTAGTCGACAGAATTTTGCAAAGGTTTAGTATTATACTCGAACAAGTAAACCGAAAATTGACGGTTATTATTTGTGATTATGATTCTCATGTCAATAATATTCTGTTTTATGACTTCCATAAGGTAGTATAGGCTTAATAAAAGACACACGTTTTACAATTCATAGCTACCTAAGACTTTTAAATTTATGTTGAGCAGATAACTGCAAACATAATATAATAATGAAATGAAACTTTGTTCTATTACTATGTTCATATGAGTGGATAAATTTTTATGAAATTTTAAGCTGATATCATACTCAGTGAACCTATTAAAATGAAGTGTCACTCGAGCTTCCATTCCATTTAGTATGTTGATGCTATACTGCCCCTTGTCGTCAATCTTTGAAACTAAATAATAACAAATTCAGAAATGTAGTATACAATATTTCATATTATTGACCCAAAATTGGAACCTCTCTATTAAACCGATCAAAAGCTAGCAGGGTGAGGGAAAGGGAGAGGGGAGAGGATACTTTAGAATCGCGCTGTATATAGTTTCTTATAAAATGTGTAAACGATTACCCAAAAAGTTAGAAAACAGCATGAAATAACATATTGTAGGATATCCATATATACACACACACAAAGTGATGTTAAAACACTTCGTTAGAAGTAAGTATCTAAATTAGCTGTTTAGTTACTTTCTAGACCTGTAACCTAAATTACTACTACGTTGTGTAAATTTTCACCGAATTTCGTACCAGCGAAATTAGTAATACACGCACTTAAATATACCAGATATATTGTTAATTCTATATAGACCTACCTAGCCAGTCCTTCCTGACATATAATTCTTTTATTGATTGCTACCTGCCCAAGTTTCCACATCCATACGAGTGGGTTTAACCTTTCACATTTCTTATCTCAATGTTCATCATAAACGAAAAGAAAATGTCATGTTTCGGCGTTGCATGCCGATGAATATCATGCAGTTCTTCTATGAGCGCTATACGCATATGTATATGAATTTGTGCGGCGTCATAAATGTCGTGCTTGTTCACTTTAAACGTTGGACTTAAATGCTCCGTACAATATCTTTATTGCCTTGCATAAAACGCAATTTTGATATATATTATTGCTTCTGACAGATATTTATGACGTAACGCAATCATGTAATTGAAGTTTTCCGCCAAAAAATTGTTTTAACTGAATAACTACAATTAATTATAGTCAGTTGAAATCATGTTGTGGAGAGATTAGATGCAAAAGTGTTATTAGTACGTTGTGGTAGTAATGCACATTACAAAGAATTCAAATAAATTTTACCTCAAAGTAGCCCTTGGAAATTATAATTATGCCTTAGCTTGTTACTTAAATTTTAATAGGAATTTTGTTGGTTATGAGATGAGATATTTGAATGAAATGACAAATGTCAAAATAATAAAACGAACATTTTTAACTGAATGAAATATGTTTATTTCCAACAAACAAGCAAAATTTTATAAAAATTGTTCAAAGTGTCCACAACCTTGTTCGAAACATTTCTCACATCTTCTAATGGAGGAAAAAACGTTTTGTAGTATCGCATTGTCAATTCCATTAATTCTTTCAGCAATTTAGATTTGAAAGTCTGCAAGATCAGGTATCTGTACTCGATAAATTGAGTTATTTAAGAATGGCCATAAAAAGAAATCACATGGGATAATGTCACAAGATCTTGGTGGAAATTCATGTTCAGTGTTTAAACTTCTCAGCCGATTTTGAAAAAATTGCTGCAGCATATTAATTGTTTCACTTGCTGTGTGTGCTCTAGCTCCGTCTTGTTGAAAGTAACCCTGTGTTATTTCTTCATCGTCAAGCTGTTCGATAAATGGCATAATAATTTCTTGTCGATACATTTCTCCTGTTAAGGTTCCGTTAAAAAGAAGTAGGGCCAATAATTCTCCTTCGACTAATCGCACACCATACACCAATTTTCTGCGGATGAAGTGTGGTTTCAACAAACAAATTATGTGGTTTCTCATTAGTCCACATCCTCATATTTTGTGAGTTAACATATCCATTCAAATAAAACCATGACTCATCAGAAAAAATGGTTTTGTCAAGAAGGTCATTATCAAAATTATTTAAGAACCACTGACTAAACGTTATTCTTCTGGGATAGTCGATTTCCTTGATTTCTTGATAACAGGTCATGTGATATGGAAATAAATGTAAGTCCTCATTCAAAATTGTATGACATGTGCCAATTGATACACCCACTTGTTGTGATAATGCTCGTACGGAAGTTCTTAGTGCATTATATATAATTTCTCTTACATTATTAACTACTTAGCTCTTCTGTACACTTTTTCGCCCGACCTACGCCTTCTTTCTGTTTAACACTCCCTGTTTCTCTGAAAACCATAACGGAATGTGTCACTGTGTGCCGAAATCTGTCATAATCAAAGGTGAAGTTAGGGAACTCATTTCTAAATTCTTCTAAAAAAATCTTGAAGAGAATACTGCCATTGTCCGTCAATCTTACGTCCGTTTCGAAAATAAGATTCTATCATGAACGATTTGTGTTGTATAGTAAAAACCATGTTAAATCAATTTTAAATTACAAAGCAATTTTTGTCAACATGCATCTGTCAAATTGACAACTAATGCAAATAATCGATTTTTGGCGAGCGAACTGTTTATAAGCACAGTTGATAGTATGTTCGCTCGTGACGTCATACACACGAGAGAACGCCAAAACCAGCCAAAAGGTAGTGTTCGGTATGATGGCGTTTGTTGTGTAAACATTACCCATTCTAACCTAAATTTTACTTTGGCCTTAACAGGTATCCGATGTGTCGTGCGTTTATTTGGCTACCTAATTCTTACAAATAATGCATACGACATATACAGTGACCGGCAGAAAGTGCGCAGCATATGGGAAAATGGTTTACCTTTGAATATAGCGAAATTATGTTATGGCATCATATCTCGGCATGACTTGAGACCAAAATAGCACTCGCGATTTCTCCCGAAAGTCTCATCGTATACGAGGGAAAGTCAAAAATACAAAATTACGCTAAGAGTAAAGTACCCCCATTTTTAACATTAGACTTTTCTTTATTAACCAATAGTTCTTTGGTTTTAAAAATTAAAGTAAAATATCGAGTTTCATTCACTTTTGATGAAAAATTTCAGTTTACCGTTTATTCTGAATTACCCTGTATAAGAAATTGAGCGCGCTCATACAATACGCAAATCCTTCTCTCTGTAGACATCGTAACAGAAAACCATAAATAATACGTCGCAAAAGTCATCTACAAAAATAATATAGCTCTTGAAAATAAAAATTCAAGAATGTGAAATAATTCTGCTGCACACCATATTTTACGTTTTCAGAAGGCAAAAAAAATTATTTAACTGAAATTGTGAGATTTATTTTAACTTAATCATCTTTAAAATTGTAATATTTTTTCATAAAATTAGCAACACTTCTTTTCATTTAGGTTTTAATAATAATAATAGTAAAGATACTACTATTATAGTAGGAAATAAAACTCAAAATACATTAACAAAATCGTAAACAAAAATATTTATTTACAAATACATTATTTTTCTACGTGAGCTCCCCCATTCTCTATACGTTTCATTGTCCTGTTGTTAAATTCTTGTGCTACGTTTCTTAAAAAAACCGGATTAATTTGAACGACACACTGCCTAATCGTATTTTCTAAATAGTCCAGATTTCTAAATGGTCGATGTTTATATACTTGGTTCTTTAAGTAACCCCAGAGAAAGAAATACATTGGGGTAATGTCAGGCGATCTTGCAGGCCAATGATTTTCTGAAAACCGTCCGATCAATTTTTGAGGAAATTGTTGATTAAGCCATTCTCTTGCTTGCAATGTAGAATAGATCGCAGCACCATCTTGTTGAAAATACATATTCTCGCTCGTAGATTTAAAGGCAGATCATCTAGGAATTCACTAAATTCATTCTGCAAGAATTGTAAATATCTACCTGCATTTAAATTTTGCCGGAAAAAATATGGTCCAACTATTTGAGTATTCAATATACCACACCAAACGTTTGTTTTAAATGAATATTGGCTTTTACATTCAATTTAAAATTAGGATTTTGATTAGCCCACCACCTACAATTTTGAGAACTTACTACGCCATTGCTTGTGAAGGTTGCTTCGTCAGTAAATAATATTTGACTTCCAAAATGAGGATTATCTTCCTTCTTGCCTTGGAACCAGAAAGAAAAGTCAATTCTAGCTTCTAGATCTCTTTGTTGAAGAGTATGGGTGAATTTTGGTTTATATGGTAAGTACTTGTTTTTTTTTAAGAATTCTTCTAATCGATTTTTCGGAAATACCTAATAGTTCTTCTCTTTCAGACAATGGCATAGTAGGAACTTCATTTACTGATAATAACACATTTAAACTATTTTCTTCATTAGTTACACTTTTCTCATGGGGTTGCTTGTATTTACTTTCCACCGAACCAGTCTGTTTAAATTTGTTCACAATACGGCATGCAGTAGAATCGTGAATATTTTTATTGTGTCTATTGTTAAAAATATTTGCTGTTTCACGATAGCTATAGTAATTTTCACCACGAAATAGAACTATTTCTACCTTTTCTTGTACCGATAACCTTTCCGCTTCCATTTTAATAGCAAAACTAAATGTCTAAATGACATTTATTGAATTAAGTTCATGTTTTTTAAAATCAAACACATGCAGTACGAAACCACATCTGTCGAGGATTATGCTGAGACTAACTTTTTTATTTTTGTCGTTCTTTCTCGTCAAGCGTTTATTATTAAAACCTGAATAAAAAGAAGTGTTGCTAATTTTATGAAAAAATATTACAATTTTAAAGATGATTAAGTTAAAATGAATCACACAATTTCAGTTAAATACATTTTTTTGCCTTCTGAAAACGTAAAATATGATGTGCAGCAAAATTATTTCACATTCTTGAATTTTTATTTTCAAGAGCTATATTATTTTTGTAGCTGACTTTTGCGACGTATTATTTATGGTTATCTGTTACGATGTCTACAGAGAGTAAGATTTGCGTATTGGATGAGCGCGCTCAATTTTTTATACAGGGTAATTCAGAATAAACGGTAAACTGAAATTTTTCATCAAAAGTGAATGAAACTCGATATTTTACTTTACTTTTTAAAACCAAAGAACTATTGGTTAATAAAGAAAAGTCTAATGTTAAAAATGGGGGTACTTTACTCTTAGCGTAATTTTGTATTTTTGACTTTCCCTCGTATACGATGAGAGTTTCGGCAGAAATCGCGAGTGCTATTTTGGTCTCAAGTCATGCCGAGATATGATGCAATAACATAATTTTGCTATATTCAAAGGTACACCATTTTCCCATATGCTGCGCACTTTCTGCCGGTCACTGTACATGTTATGTTTTGTGGAATAATTCAAAAGACGACACAAAATGATATTGAATGTTAGACAAGAAAGAAATGATTTGTTTCACATTTTAAATTTATATGATCTACAGTATATTTTGTGTCCATACTTTCCATTTTATATTAAATAAAAAAGTAAACACAAAAGGATAAAGCAGTGCAGAATAATGGTAATGAAACGTAAACAAACCACAAAACCAATCACATATCACCGAGCGGTTTGCTTATTTGATCAACCAGTTTGCTTCTATGACGTCATAAATGAGTGAACAGTTCGGTGTTTGAGACCGCCAAAATAGAACCGGTCGTTGCTTTACCAAACAGTTCGCTCGCCAAAAATCGATTTTAAATTATTAATAATCATATGTTTTTAAAGGAATGGCCTACTAGAGGCAAAGCTTATTTGAACGCTTAGAAGATTTTATACTTAAAATTTTTACAAAACAAGAAAAAATCTCATGACGAGATGATAGCCGTTTATAAACATTTTCACTGTTCGTTATCTACAATTCGAAAGTAGCCAATTGAATTTAAAAGGTGCAAAGACCATTGATCTTGCTCAGGCGATCCGGTTACTGTTGCGGAAGGAAATGTGAAAAATGAGAGATTTGTACTGAAGGATTGTCGAATATGGTTGAAATATTCGCAGAGATGAATAATCCATCCGTTGGTACCGTGTTAATATTATTTTGTCACGGTGACAGTAACGCTTGCGAATTGGGTGCAACAGAGTATATTTAGTGCTTTATGGTGAAGATTTATCAAGTATTTTCGACCAAATTGTTACTGGAGATGAAATATGATGCATTAGTATGACCGTAAAGGTAGGAAAGGTAAAAATGCAACCACTTTGCTTAATTTAAATAAAACAATTAAAGGAAAAAGGCAAACTGACCGCCAGAATGACAATGCCTCGGTTCACATAGTACGTGTTTTTCAAATTGATGTGCGAAATTGTAATTTAGAAACAATCAATCATCCACCCTATAACCAGGACCTAGCCTATAGTGATTTCAATCTATTCCCTAATTTTCAAAAAGACCTTGAAAATGTTATTTCCACGACAAAGAGCTTGAGCATTTTGCAGATAAGGATCAAAGTTATTCAAGGGTCAAGGGTATTAAAAAGTTAATTTCAATAGGCATAAATTTAATTGTTTTTGAGTTTTTCTTTATATAAATTCGAAATATGAATCTTTATACTTTCAAACTTTTGTATAACTCAATTATATAACTACACAATACTGTACAACACAATGATTTTTGCGTGTAGCCGTTCGTAAACAATTTTTCTATTACATTGTACCATATCTATAATCTTTACATACCTATAACTAATAAACTGGTGTTAACTTTTACTTTTTATTTCCTATTTATTTAAATTTATCATCACATACACTTTGATATACTTATTAATAATATGTCGAAATAAATTTACATATTTATATTCTTTATTTTCAGGTAAAAAGTTCTTCCCCGTAACCTTTATCGGAAGTATCCTATGGATCGCCGCCTATTCGTACCTGATGGTGTGGTGGGCCAACATGGTGGGCGAAACGGTGTTGATTCCTCCGGAAGTGATGGGGTTGACCTTTCTGGCGGCCGGTACCTCCATTCCCGATCTCATCACTTCAGTTATCGTCGCCAGGAAGGGATTTGGAGATATGGCTGTCTCCTCTTCCGTCGGAAGCAACATCTTTGATGTCACCGTCGGGTAAGGCCCTTCTACTTCAAAACCATACATTCCAGAAATAATTTATAAGTTAGAAACATGATTTGCATGTTGGACAAATAACCCGGTAATAAGGTGATTCGTCAATAATTTCGGTGGAAGCGCCGGAATGGTTTAATCAGCTATTCGCTCGCAGTTTATTAAAACTTTCCAGTGTATAATATAAAACAGATACGCTTATGTAATTTAATACAGTGGTATCGTTTTAAATTACGAGCTGGTATAAATGTTTTTGTGAACATTACAAAATAATCAATTATACCTACATTTACACCAGGGAAACTGTGGTTCACCGATATTGATAATATATTTATGTATGCAGTTCTCTGCTGACAACCCTTTAAAGTCTATCCGTATTTGATGTTGCTTGCAATGTTCGTTTTTGAATCCTACTTTCAGTGATAAATTAAAATTATTGTGTATAAATTTTCGATCCAATTAGCAGTTACAATTGTCTGTTCTTGGTTTCTTTCTTTTTGTCCATAATTGCTAAATCATTCCATGCTTATTCTGCCGTAATAGTTTAGGATTTGCGTCCTAATTAATCTAATTGTATTACCTAAGTTATATACTATTATGACAAGTTTTCAAGCAATGTTGTGATTAGAAATATCAATTTTTCAATGTCAAGGTCTAGAAAAAATACTAATAAATCTAAAGCGGGAATTTGAAACTGAAAAGCTGTAAAGGGCTCGTCAATTTCAAAGAAGGAGTATTGACTGCGGACAATTCAAAATATAGGAACCAGCTATCAACAAAAAAAAGTAATACAGAATTTTCTACAGTATATCAATAAACAAAACGTGAGGATCAAATTTCCGATAGAAGCTGATGAAAATAACTATTTACAGTTCTTGGATGCTCTAGTAAAGCACTACATTGTGTGTATTTTTGTGTGTAGAGCTGAGAAGATACACGACATGGCTGGGAAACTTGGTGGAATGTCAGCATAAGATTCGTTGTATATCCTAGAACATCACTAGAGCTTATAAACCGAGGATGGTGGTGAACAACAAGAACTGACCGGTATAGAAATCTATCATACATTGCAGTATTCATATAAACTGAAGAAATTATTAAAAAAGCAAACATCAAAACAAGATACAGTACAACAGGTCAAGTGAATAAACTGGTTTCATCCAATAGGAACCTAATACCGCTGCTATAGAGCAAAATAGCTTACAAGGAAAAGCAGAGAACAGTAATAGAATTTAGAATGTAACAGTCTCTCTGCCCATAGTGGTAGACCAGTAATTCTCTCTTGATGGCAGCCCAGAGTTCCGGAGATTCAATGATGGCCGTGGTGTTGTAGCACGCTAGCATCGGTTCTACTGCCAAGTAACATTTACAGTTTGGAAGCCACAAGACATCCTCAACAACTATTCATGTCCAATCCACGTCTCATATGTTATACATTTTCGAATTCAGCACTTCACATAGATTTCAAAAATGACTAAATATCGATGACGTCCTGCTCGACCACTGGTAACATAATAACTTAAATAAAATACAGAATAATATGTACAATTAAAAACAAAAATCGACCTGTAAAAAAATTTTTCAAAATGTTTTATGGTTTTAAAAATTATTATTTATTATTTAATCCATATTTTATACACATACTGTATATCTGCCAGTATAATGTCTGCCAGTCTCTTGTGCCTAAACGTGAGAAAATAAACTCCTGTTCGAAATTAACGCATCACTTATATTTTCTGATTTATTTTTATTATATAAAAAAATATCGCTAAATATTAGCGTTTACTGTTAGACATCTTAGCTGGTTGATGTCACGTAGTTGTTTTTGTTAGTTTTTTTACTGTTTTTATAACTGTGTCATTTAACAAAGACAAAAAAGTTAAATACTTCGTCCACGTCATTTTTTTCAGTTTGATAAGTGTATTACTTAAAGTTGCTGTTTGCGTGTTGCTTATTCTTTTCTGTGTATTAGTTCGCTAGGTCAATATTTAACAATTTTGTTAAAAAAACATGAATCGAGCACGTCATTTAAGCAATGTTGAATGCGTAACAGCTTTAATTTTGCCAGAAGAGGGAATAAGTATGCGTTATGTAGCCAATTTACTAATAATAAGTGTTAATAATAATAATAATAATAATAATTCATGCCTTAGCATCCCCCAACAGCTTGCGCCAATTACAGGGGGCATCGGCTGGCCATGAGTTATTATTACGCCTGCGGCTGTAGACCGACTTAAGATGTAACCTTTCCGCATTTGCCGTGGATTTTGGAAAACTACAGAAAACCAAACTCAGAAAGGAAGCACCGGGGTTCGAACCCGGTACCGCCGGACTACGAGGCAAGTGTGCAAGCCACTAGGCCATGAGCCCGTTAATATATTCAATAATAATTAGTCGAATGGTTAGAAGATTTAGGGAAACCGGAACACACCATAGAAAACGTGGTCAAGGTAGGAAAAGAGTCAAACTGATGATCGCTTTCTCCGTCAACAGGTATTACGAAACAGAAAATGTAGTAGTAGAGAGCTAAATAATCAACTCAAAGCTGTTAGAAATGTCAGGATTTCTGCCTTAACTATTAGGAAAAGATTAAAAGAAGCCGGATTGGCTAGTAGAAAGCCTGCTACTGCACCGCTACTTACTGCAGATCACAGATCACGCAGATTAAGATTCGCTACAGATCATGTACAGTGGACTGTCGATGACTGGAAGAGAGTGTTGTTCACAGATGAAACTCGAGTGAGCCTAAAATCTCCAGATAGTCGTGATAGAGTATGGTGCAGACCTGGAGAGAGATTTTCTGAATGTACTATCTCTCCAAAGCAGCCATTTGGTGATGGTTACAAAATGTTCTGGGGAGGAATATATTTTGAGGCAGGCATAGAGCTGGTTCCTATTCGTCCGTGGTCTATGAATGCAGAATTCTATGCGAAAAACGTTATTCAATTTCACGTCATGCCGTTTGCGCCATTTATAGGAGATACCTTCATTTTCATTCATGCTAATGCAAGATCTTACATTGCAAGGACTGTTTTGGATTACTTAAATGAAATCAACACGCAGATCTTAAAGTGGCCATCGCGCAGTCCTGACTTAAACCCAATAGAGCACCTTTGGGAGTTTCTAAAAAGATTAGTTCGGCATCATGTAACTGCCCCAATGAGTCTGCAAGAGTTAGAGTGCGTTGTTCTCTTGGAATGGGAAAACATTCCTCAAGCAACCATCCGAAACTTAATAACAAACTTACCTCGACGAATGCAAGCGGTTATAAGAGCTCGAGGAGATACTACGTGTTATTGAAGTTCATTTTTTTTTTGTAAATTGGAAATTCTCTTGGTTTTCGTACTTGATTGCCACATTTTGTATAATTCTTCGAACTTCAATTAAAATATGTTTTGTGGTGCAAGATTGTCTTATTATTATACTAACTCTAAATCAAATAAAGAATGCAAACACAAAGACATAATTACAAAATTTATAGTGGTGCCTTAATTTTGAACAGGAGTTTATATCAGTTTCAAATTTCAGATCGATAAGATTGTATTTTGTGCCAATTTCAGATACTATGTTATACTGGTTATACTAAGTTAGGTTAAGTCTGTATTTATTTGTTACTAATTTCGAAGACGATATCTCTGGGTTTTTTGCAGTGAAGATGTGATCTTGATTGATGTTAGTCATAGCTTCAGATTATTATAAAATGTTGAAATGTTGGTTCTTAAACTAAAAGACATGCATAGTTACACTGGAGAATGTAGGCTTTGTTTAGGTGTGTTTCTATAGTTAGATAAAGCAATGTATGTATCTGAATTCTATGTTAAATATTTACTGAGGATACATATGTCACAGAACCACTAGTTCTTTTTACTAAGTCATGCTTGTCTGTTTAATATTTTATATCTTCCTGAATTGTTTGAATTTTATGTAGTTAAATAGTGGAGCTCTATTCATGACAAGTTCATATGAAATACCATGTCTCGCGAAAATAGATTTTTTTTTAATGTGGTGGGTGCTTAGTTGCAGTGAATCCGTAAGCTGTATCGCTTGTCTGGCTATCACTGCAACTCTCGCGGTGTAGTTTTTGTGTGTGTATGTTGTGTTCAATTGGCTTTATGACAGCATCATATCGCCTTTTATGATGCCGCGCTGTTAATCACTTTGCTCCCAACAGCGAATGGCAAGTCGAGTTTGAATTGCTCTTCAACAATTTCACTTGAGTGACATCCTGGTTTTAAAAGATTTATCGTACACTATCTTCATTTTGCACAAATAATTGACAAATTAAGCTAGATTTTTAGTTAATTTCTACAGGATAATATTGTTGTGATGTGGATATTTTAGTTTCTTACTAATTTTACAAGTTTCCCATTAAGCTCTCATATCCACAAGGTATTAATGACTTTCTGAAAATTTACATTTACGAAATAAGATAAGAATTTAAGAAAACACAAGTTTGTGCCATAACTCCAAACTAATTCAATAGATACTTAAACGAAGCTAAATGAAATTGAGATATTTCGTTTTTGGATATATCTAGTAAAAAAGATTCACCCTGTATGCATGTATGTACATACATATGTAGTACAACGTATAGAGAAGATAAGTAAACAAAGAAAAATATTTTACCATTTTTGAGGGCAATTCAAGGTTACGTTTTTTTCCTCGCAAATAGAACGTCTCATTCGTGACGAATTTTCGTTATCGCAGCGTGTTATTGCGACTATTCTTTACTTCGGTATTGGACATCGCTTTGTCAAGGCGAACGACATTCACGTAAAGCTTTTGCCAAAATCGCCTATCGAATCGTATGACGTTTTATTGGATAAAGAGGATACACGATCGTGTTTGTGCAGCGGACAGTGACGGCTCGTAAGTTAAAATTTGTAATTTATTCGGTATGGTCTTTAATTTAATTTTAACGACATTGCAGTGCAAAGAAGCAAGCTCATACACCACTAAAAATGATGTTTGTGATGACCATGGCATGTTTTATTATATGTACTTTGTTGTTTTAATATAACTGGTCACCGGGGAAGTCGTGAGGCGGCACTGCCACTAAATAAATCTTTGCGTGTTCAGCGTTTTCTCTTCATTCCAACGAATTTTTTCGTATTTTTTTTTCATAATGATGTAGAAAACGATTCATACGATTCTGCGAAGACGTTTTTCTAACTTTAAGAATTTTTTTATGTCATTAAATCTTTTAAGTAAGCGACCTACATAAGAGATAAGATTTTTAACAAAGCCCACGGAGTTCTTTTTTGTAATGCGCTGTATAACGCGAAAAAGATAATAAGAAATTTTATCTTCGGCTCTTCAGTTAAAGAAATTCGTTTAATACGTGTCGCGACGAATGCTTTTAACAAGCTTTGTGATCCTTTTAAGTGCCGTTAAAATATCGTTTAGGCTTTTTTTCGGTATTTTAGAATTGTCACCGGTTTATTTTAATTTCTTTGGAGAGTAATGTACTTGCCACCTGAAAAGGATAAGCCGTGACCACTGCGCAAACTTTTCCCTAATTTGTCCACAAAAACGAACCAATGCCTAATTGTTTGTCCAACGAGGGAGTGCCGCGCCGTTAAGTGTGAAATTCAGATTGAAATGAAACTTTTCAGACTTCAAGAGTAGCCATTTCTATAGCGGCGTATCTGTTCCTACAAAAGTTTGGGCAATATCTCGGGAATTATCAGATAACAGATATCAATCAATCAATATTTATTTTATTTTTTGACACCGATCTCTTAGGTTTGACAACGCAATGACTACCATAAGAACTAAACAAATAAATATGGAATAACAACGTCCGATGCTGCTTATTTTTCATTATGCAAAATTAATATCTGAAATTGATAATGTTGTTGTCATGTCAAGGCTATGAGGGACAGATATAAGGAACCTTAACAACAGTTACAAGAGAGATAAAATTAAAATCGAATTACGATGTTAGATACAGGTGTTTCATTTAAAATCCTAAAGAATACTTCCATGATCTCTTGTAATATATCACTGCCAAAGTGCTCCATACAACAACGTACCCTGTTATAAAAAATACGAAAGCACAAAACACTACAACAATAGAACATGCACAAATAATGACAACTAATGGATAACTGTTGACACCACAGTTGCCACTATGATTTTTGACATGTAAATTCCTAACACAGGACAGTTCAAGATGATTACTTCGTAACTGTAACACTGTAACCATCCTGTAACACTGTAATATCTTCGAAACCATTAGTGTTATGAAAAAAATTGTTAGACAAAAGTTTAACTATATGAAGGGGCTCTTTCGATGGCGCTATTGTTGTCACTATAAAGAAAGACACAAAGATCATAGCAAGGTCAACTCTTTTTTTTTCAAATAGCATATGGTATTTTTTTAAATCAAATTCTAAGAGTCATAAGTTGTGAATATAAAAATAGTAAACCACATATGACCTCAAATTAATATATATATTTTTTTTAATCTGTGGAGGGTGCTTAGTTACAGTGACTCCGTAAGCTGTATTACTTGTCTGGCTATCACTGCAACTCTCGCGGTGTAGTTTTTGTGTGTGTAAGTTGTGTTTAAATGGCTTTGTGACAGCATCATATCGCCTTTTATGATGCCGCGCTGTTAATCACTTTGCTCCCAACAGCGAATGGCAAGTCGATCCGGGATTAAACTCTCTGAAAAAATATCACCGTCCCTCCAGAGAATTCAACGCCGGCACCTATCGTTCTCTCACAACAATAGTCAGCCGCCTAACCACTGCGGCTATCGACCCGTTAAACCCGTTAATCGAGATATTTCGAAAAAATGAGGACATAATAAAAGTCAGTGCAGCAATGTCTTTCCTTTGTTTTTTAAATGTAAAAGTAGAAAATAAATGTTAATAGTAGCTACAAATTGTTTACATAAGGTAAATAGTGGAAGAACGCAGACGGCTATCGAATTAAATGTTCAAATTGGCGGCCACCAGCCTCAATGCACTTTCGCATTTGCGCACTATTCTTCATAACACTAATGGTTTCGAAGATATTACAGTGTTACACTTTAAATGAACCACCCTATATATGGCGCTACATTCTATAATCATTTGTAATTATTTTTTTACATATTTTTGGCAGCATTTGACGATGGTTTATTTCTTTCTTTATCTATAGCCGAGTTCATTGCATCTTTCAACGTCGTACAATTTCTAGCTTTAAGTATAGTTCGTAATTCGTGATTTCATGTGCCGTTACAAAATTAATTCATGGCAATCTTTTGATTTACCGATCGCAAGTTTTTGGCTTGCGTTAAAGTTAAATTACTAAATAATTGTGCGATTTCAGAGTCAAATACGCCGACAGATTTCTTTAATTGTTTTGAATTATATAATTGGTTTAATATTGTGGTGGGAGATTTTCTTGTTATAAATTTTTTCGAATATTGTCTACAAGAGAGTCTAGTGTATCATATGTTTATTTAAACGCATTTTAGCGTTTTCAGACGGTTGTGTTTTTAGAATGTAGCTTATCAAATGCTTTTTATCTACAGGCTTTAATAAGATTTCGTATAACTTGATTGAATCGACCAATTGCTTTGTTGTATCCTCATTCTCATCCATAGATGGTAACAAGAAACTTGCTGTTTTTAGACTAAATGATTCCATGTTTATTTATATGTTTAGACTATCTTCTAAAATAATACGTGTTTCTGTAACAGTATTTCTTATTCCTGTGCTATAAATGTTAGTGTTACAAGCTATTGAACTATATATTATTCTAAATCTAATAAGCTTCTATTTCTTAAATCAATATTTTTACGTCTTTCTTGATTGTCTTTTGTAATATTAGACTTAAATACCTTCACTTCATTGTACAGTTTCTTGATGTTCTTGTGCGCTGCTTCCATCTCACAGACTGCTCTATTGGAAACTCTTGGAACTCTTGGTAATTTCTCGTCTGATTGATTTTTGGATAGATTACTTGCAGCGCCGTCAAATGAGGAACCCAACAATTGCCATGATGACGAGAGCTGATGATGGCTCTCGTCATCATGGCACTGCTAATGCAAACTTTCCACAGGGAGAAAAGAACAGTGCGTGGACTGTTCTTTTCAAAAATCTTAAAATATATGTATTTAAATTACTTTAACGCCCTCTAGCGGTAATGGACAAAATAATATTAAACAGTTTGAATCACAAAACGTAGGCCAATAAAAATTCTTTCTAAAAGACCAAATTTGCTAAATTTCGTTCAGAAGAAGCAGAATAATTTAAATTTATAAAAGAAATTTTTACCGTCCAAAGGTTTCTGAAGATATCTTCGGTTTGGTAAAAGATACTACTTTTTTAATTTATCGTCAAAAATATGTTTCTATTTAATATTTTCGAGAAAAAGCAAAATTCCCCAAAAAATTTAAACAACGCCCTCTAGCATGCACGTCTGGAGTTATAATCGTTCCTTCAATACAAAGTTTCCGCTCTTTCCCACCCCTTATTTGACAAAATACGAAAAAGTTGTCCGATGTAAAATATGAAAAATTTTCTGTAGATTCGGATTTTCATATTTATGATAGACCTTAAGTTGGTAAATTTCGCGTAAAATAAGAATTAAACTTTCTGGTGATAAGTTACGCTTTCTACGCTTTTCTAAATAATTTCCAGATGTTTCACGGGATTACTTTAGTCAGTAAGTTTTTTTCCCAAAGCTGTACTGTAAACCGTTCCTGAGATATGGCAGAGCGACATTCTGAGTTGGCCACCCGGTACATGTGGGCTCCAAGGGAACCTGTGTCGTTCTATAGTGATAAGGGAAGGAGGAAGCACGGCCACACGTTTGTCAGCGTTTATCAATAGTCGCCACTTGTTTGCTCGTTCGCACAGCTGATTGACGGATCTTTGGAGCCTTTTGCATATTAAGGCGTCGTTCCTTGAGGTAGTATCAGGATACTGCCCTATCGTCCGCATAAATTGCTAGCTTAGTGCTAGGAGGGTCGGGAATGCCGGACGTATAAAAAATAAATAACTCGGGTTCCAGAATCGAACCCTGGGGGCGCCAGCGTGGATAGGACTGTATCTACCAATACTACTAATACTAATCTTATAATACCTTTAAAATTAAAAGTAAATTAAGTCATCCTTTATATGTGGCGGGATAGTTTTCGCCGTTGCCGTGAAGCGAGGTCAACTATTAGCAAGTCAGCAATTGCATACTCATAAAATTACTGTATCTCGTGATAGATATAATTCCTTTACATTAATAGAAATTCAATATATGTAAGTAGGGGGTGATTTTGTTTAAAACAACTAATGGGACAAACATTTTAACTAGTTTGTATCACTCTGTGGACATAGCTTCATGGACGTAAAATTTTATTTAGCTTAAATTAGTATAATTTAAAGTTTTTGTAATAAAATATTCGTAGTGCACGTAGTGTATTGTTCTACATTACTTATTTTCTAAGATTACGTTCCTTAATTAAGCTTAAGAAGTTTAAGAAAGTTGTTGAATTATTTACTTGCTCGTTCTTATATTCGCGGTATCTTGGGACTTCCATTAGCGTTTCAGTTGTAAGAAGCTTCACAGTTTTACAGAGTAATTAATTATCTACATTTGTTCGAATTTAATCAAGGTGAATATTTGACCGCCTAACCAGTAGTAAATAATTCCCCTAACAGATGAACGAATATTTCCTATTATATGAAGCGATATAGTTCAGTTTTTGTATTACGTTTATTTTTTATAAAATAAAATAAAATTGATAATTGACACACTTTCCAACTGGATGAAATTGTTCCTGATTGATTCGACAAAATCAAGCTAAATCGATTTCAGTTTTAATTACCAATTTTGTGGTTTCCAATTAAATGAATCCTGTAGGCTTTCATTGTTTTACTCTTCATAAAATTGACTAACATAAATTTTATAGTACCAGTCGGATAAAACAGAAAGGTATCTATCTAAATTGATTACACATCTATTTCTGTAAGATGGAATTTTATGTAAATCGTAAGAATCGGTTGAATAGGAAGCGTTTTGTGAATTGAGATAAATCAAAAGTTTTATGTCTACAGAGCGCATAAATAATTTAAATAGATTCCTAAAATTGCGGCGTACTATAAAACGGAGTTATACGGGTAATCAAGTTGTTTTCACGTGCTTTTATAGGTTAGAATACATACATATGTATAAGGCTTTGATTTATATTTTGACACAATTACGCAAGATAAATTGTGAATTTGGAAATGGTAGTAGATACAATCAGAGGCACGATTGAAGTTGATTTATTAAAAAAAAATCCTCCAAAATAGAAAGCCGTTTGGCCTGATTTTAAGTTATTTAATGATTTTGCTGTACTAACTTGATGTTTAAATTATTTTGTCAACTTATTGTAACAACCAAGTTTAGAAAGCTTAGCAGCTCACAAAGAGATATATAAAGTATCGTTGGTTAATATTTTTTTCTATAAATTCATCTAAGTCCACACGCCTTCTGGTCATTTGGAGTGTAATCCATATTGCGGCGGTTTAGACGAGTGCTGTTCATGTATGTCCCTTTGCCGATTTTTAAAATGTCCTGGAGATATTTAAGTAGCGGAGGAGGAAGCTCTCTATAGTTCCAACTCTGGGTAATGGTCGATCTGGGCGAAGTTCTGCTAGACGGCTGACGATTATATTTCCTGATCTGGTACTTGCCGATAAAAATAAATGTTATTCAGCAGTTTACCAAATTTTCCAATATAAGGTTGTGTAGCGATAGACCACGCCAAAGCGCTGTATGTTAACATAGGCATTAGAAACGTATAATAAATGAATAGTTTCATTTATAAAGATATTGTGATTTTACGACAGAGCGAATACATTATTAGAAATCTAACACACATTAATCGCAGCACTCCCCTATTGAAATTGCAACGAAAATCTGTCTGCTATGCAAGAGCAGTCCCAAGCAAAGTCCATCCAGGAAAAAGTTATCATGCGATAAAAATCTCTATCGGGTAAATCTGCCAGTTACACTATTATCATTGATGTTGTTAACCATATCCTGCTATCTGCTACACATCTATGTAACAAATCGGCGGCCACCAAGGAACTCCGAAGGACTTCAGCATTAAGAGATCTGCTAGATGACAGAAGCTCACAACCTCTATTATAAAAAGTTTTACTCTCCAGATAAGATTAGAGAACATTGACTAGATTTTTGTCCAAATGAATCATGTCTCCATCCATCAACTTGGGTCACAGTTGTGGTATTAAATAGTATCAAAGGTACTGATAAAGTCGAGGAAAATCGCACCCACTGTGCCTCAATGTCTAAAGAGTTGAAATTCCGTCGATAGTTCGTGTTGAAAGCTAAATTACTTATTCTGAATCATATATTAGCAAAAATTCAACTTGATCAGTATTACCAATTCGCGAAATTTCGCTAGCAAATTAAATTAAGGGAATAGTTACTATATATGCCCTGTAATCGTAGAAAAGTACTGAACTTTCAGAATAGAACCTTTCGGTCTTGCCCGGTTGAATGCGACAAACTATTTCGTTTCTGGAAGTGGAGGAAGTGTGGTAGGATGGGTTAATTCAGAAAATGATGATCTCCGGAATAAACCCAACCATAGTCAGGATCGTGCGTTCTTACCTTACTAATCGATCGTTGTCAGTCAGGTATGAAGCCTCCATCTCGTCGGCAAAGCAAATTACAGCAGGGGTCCCCCAAGGCTCTCTTTTGGCACTTACATTGTTCCTGATCTATATGTCAGACCTGCCCAAAGCTGAGCAAGTAAACCATGCCATTTATGCCGACGACACGGCTATTTATACTTCCTCGAGAAGCGAGGAGATCGTCTGCCGCAGGCTTCAGGGACAAATAGATGCCATTGCCCAGTGTGGATCGAGATGGAGGCTGAAGCTGAACGAGAACAAGTGTGTTGCAGTAAGATTCACAAATAAACGCCGTCTGCCGTATCATAACATATTTGTGGGAGATTTTCGCCTCCCATAGAGCAGATCAGCGATGTATCTTGGAGTCACATTGGACCAACATCTCACTTTTAACCAACATCTCAAGAACATCAAAAACAAATTTCTATCTGCGCGGTCCGCCCTCCTACCACTATTATGTTCAAAAAGCACTCTGTTGCTAAAAATAAAAATTCTACTGTACACAACATTTCTCAGGCCGATTCTGACATATGGCGCCTTGTCCTGGTCAAGCATTGCGAAGACCCACCTAAAAAATCTAGAGGTATTTCAAAACAAAATTCTCAGAATGCTTGCTCGGCCTCTATGGTTTGTCCGAAATGAACAACCGCTAACAGACCTTAACACTCCATCGCTGAAGGACTACCTAACAAGATTAGCGTACAAAATATTCGACAGAGCCTGCTCCTCAGCCAACCCACTGATAACACATCTGACGGAGTTGGACCCAGATCTCCCACCCCCAAAGGTAAAGATCATCAGAGAAGGGCTAGAGAGATCGCAAAAGCAGAGATCAACACACTCAAGGGTTAATACCCAAAACCATCCACCAATCACAAACAGGCTAGAAGAGCCACTCATTGTGCTTAGAGGGTTTAGGGGCAAATAAGTCCAACCTTGGTAAAGAGAAGAAGAACCACCGAAAGTACTCCTAGAGTGTGTTCTGAAATTTATTTTGACACAACGTTTGCCATTTTATAAAATGTTAGAAATAACGTAATGAAGATAGATAAAGACGACCTCAGACCATTACTTCTGCTATCTGAATTCAGACAATTCAATTATATTTTCATTTAGGTAAGCTTATGGTTTTAGTATTAATTTAGGATCGCTGTGGAACAATAATTTTTTCGAAAGTCAAATTTTGGTAACTGTCAATTTATTGAAAAATTTCAATTTGATTATTTATTATCATGTTAGAAACATAACGCAAAGTTTTTATTGTTGAAAGATATTTTAGAACTGGTGGATTAGTAAATTAACAGTTGGATTATGCAATAGATTAATGTGTACCGGATTTTAGACATTCGACATCGAATGGAAATTCACCAAAGAATTTCATTGCAAAAACTTTAGTTATCAGTTAGAACATGCTACACTTTTCTTAAAAAAGAGTTAAAATTATATCCATATAAATTTCAATGTGTTCATCAGCTCGGTCCCATTGATTATAATAGAAGAACCGGGTACTGCTAATGGTTGTTGAATAATTTGAATAATAATAATAATAAATCTTTCTTTACTGGTGAGGTCTGGTTTCATCTTTCGGCTCATTTAAACAAACAAAATAGTAGAATATGTTCGGCAGAAAAATGAATTCGTGTTTAGCTTGCAGTATAAGCAGACGAGTCATTGGACTCATATTTTTTAATAAAACAATAAATGTTGAGAGACCCCAAAATGACTTATTAGAATCCTTTATTAATCGGTTCGATGATGAACTTACAGAAGGATTTTTTGACAACAGAATGCTTCAGCATATACGGCTAAACAAACACTTGCTCGTTTGGAAAAGTTCTTTGATAATCGAATAATAATTTTCTTTCAAGCTCTCCAGATCTTAGAATTCTTGTTGTTGTGTTCTTCATTTGTCCACGCATGAAGAACACGATTTTTAGAACGCCACAACATACAATTGAAGAACTTTGCAATAGTATTAGAAAAGTTTATGACAATACAACCTGTCCTCAATTGTCAAATGCATTTGAAAAGATGAACGAAGAAGAATACATGCATCTCATTTACTGCCAGCTTCTGAGAACGAACCTCGGGCTACAATATTTACATAATTTGCGGAAAATAACCGTGGTCCCAGTTATCTGCATGGTGAGGAACATACAGGAAGGTCCATATCATCAGTCACCTCCGAAAATATATCCCGTGTTCATAATATATGTATTACAAGGTGATGGAAGGCGTACGTACGCGATGATAGAGGCCACCCTTAACATTTACTCCGTAGCAGTAAGGCTGAAGATTTACATGTGAGAAGACTTGAGTCGCGATGGACACCACATAGTTTAGCAAAAACACAGAAAGCTGAGTATATAATAATTAGCCTTGAAACGCTGGAAATGTTTAAAAAAATGGTCATTGCCTTATTTCTAAAATAAAATAGAACCAACGCAGACGAGCGTGAAAAAATAATATGCGATGAAGGAAGCTATGTACCGGGTGCTTCAGTAAGGGTGGCGATCGGCTGTTTCTCGGAAAGTATTTGTCCTAGGTTCTGCGGGAAAAAATTTTGATAATAAAAGTGGCCAAGAGAAATTTCTGGAAATTTTTTTCAAGTTCCAGATTTTACCGCTAGGCGTAACTGCTATGATCAAATTTAAAATTCCTATTATCTCAGAAAATCGCAGAATAAGTTATAATTTTGACATCATCAATTGAAAGTTGATTTAATACCAGATAAATTTCTTTCGTGACATTTTTTCGTATCTGACATCATAAGGGAGGGGGAAGACCATCTATTTGTCAATGTTTAAAGTTTAATTTTTTCTTTACTATTCAGCCTATCCGAATAATCTTGGACTCGTTTGAAAGGGAATTGTGTGGACTTTAAACAGCATTTATACGCTATATCAATTAGATTCAAACTGATAAACTAGATCTCGCCTTCTGGAGCGGTAACTTATTTTTACGATTTTCTTAAAAAAATTAAATGGAAATATATGGAAATATTTGACTGAAAACCGCATTTCGATATCTCTATTTTTTCCCAAGTTATCGCAAAAAAGCTAGCAAGTTTAAAGATACAAACGAGTCAGGCAATAATAACTTAAAAAATAAGTTGGCTTTGGAAAACATTGCATATCTCTAATGACAGTATTCTAACGTCAAATTACTTATTATTTCTTCAGTTGATGTTGGTTTTGACTATTCAAATTGCTTGTTACGAATGTTGAGGCCGTGGATATGATAGCAATATACTTTGAGTGTTTGTAGAATGCAGCAGTTACGCCCCCTTGTGGTAAAATCTGGAACTTGAAAATAATTTCCAGAAATTTCCCTTGGCCATTTTTACTATCAAATTTTTTTCCCGCAGAACCTAGGACAAATTCTTTCCGAGATATAGCCGCTTACCTCTCTTAGTGGCCCACCCTGTACATCATTTTCTTCAGATGGTCTTGTGAAAGCTGTCAAGTTACAAAGAAAAATGACTGTCATGGTCGCCTGGTACATGCAATACTATCTGCCCAAGATTTTCCGAGACCTCAAACAGCCTAATTTTATACCATAACAATGCTTCGACGCAATCGTAAAAATAACTTCCACTTATTCCTTCTTACTGTTACAGGGGAGAATCAGTACTAACTGCGTGCGTGTCTACAAGACGTATACACAGACTTGAGAAACGTACGAAGATATAGTGGGAGTCAAATGCCCAAGTTGTCAACTATACTCAGACCATTGTTTAAACTCAACTTTGTAATACTTAATCTATAGTTAAACCTACTTTATAAAAACGGTCGAGTCGACAAGACGATGACGGAATAATTTCTGCTAAAAACCGAAACAATTTCTTGTACACCTATTTAGTTTAGTTTCTCTCCAATGAAAGTCAAAATTTCTTAACAAACCACCTTAATACCTGGATGGAGGAAAGAAAAACGAAATCGCTCGACACGAATCTAACCACCTACACGCAGCGGTGTACCTCCTTTAACGCACGCAAAGAATAAATAATATGAATCATAAATCTTTGTGTCGAGGGCAGCGCGCTAGCTATCGATCGGATTTTTTCGTTTTATTTTCCGCCTTCCAGTCACAGGCAGAAGGTATTAAACGCGGAGATCGCTACGTAGGTCTTCCATCGGTCATACGAATAGATATAAGGATGAGGATATAAGAGGGGAGCAGAAAAATTTTAAGTGAAAAATTTCTACCTCTTTGCTAGAGATAAGCGATGGAGAAATGAAAAAGGGCCCGACACGTTAGAATGAGGGTATTTCTCTGCATACCTTCGCGTGATCAATGAACAACACATCTATTTGAGGAAGTTGGATTTTCATTTCTGGAAGGAAATTGGGACGAAGTTTGCCTTATCTACACGATAAAATATTCAACTATATAACTATAAAGAATTTGTGTAATAGATTATATATTAAAATTAAGTTTAAATTTGACCTAGATTTTTAAACGATGTAATCGCTTTAAAGCATGGTAAATATACCTCTAATCGAAGTTGGGGCGAAGTACTACGTGATCAAGCGGTGATGGGCTCCTTTACAAAATTTTGTTCGTTAAAAATCAACGAATAGCACTAGTGGGACAATGACTGGGCATTATTTCATGTGCATATGTTAGTCAAATTGGTTACTTTATTGATACATGATGTATGATGGAGAACGATTTCGGACAACCTCAACTATTAGTTGATATTAGAGTACTTTTAATGTTGGTATCACATGTCCTCAATTATAATTTAGTCGACGTACAATACGGATGCTAACCGTACAACGCTATCTTTCAAAATGTAATCTATAGTGATGTAAATTTACATTTCGATTTGTTGAAATCTAATCTTGCATCAGTATTCCAGAAAATGTATAGCCAGCACGTGGTCATGCAGAATTGCAGTATACAACTAATACTATTATCTAGGCAATTCTATGCCTGCAACATTTTGCAATATGAATTCATTGTCAAACACATACATTGTTTCCTCGTGTCTCTATGTAGAAGTAGATTTCTAATTTAACAACTTTGCTTGTTATCTTGGTGCATTAAATAGGGGAACACTAATGTTTTAGTACAAATGAAACCGTTCAAACAAAACGACTCGCATATATGTACACACATACGTATGCTATATCTCTATTATACTCGTCTTTAATATATTCAACCCCATATGAAAATCTTGCACCAGATAACCAGACAAAGGTGAAGAACTTATGAAATTAGGTCAGAACTCCTGGGATTATGCGCCATTCGCCGTTCTGTTTCTATCGTTCGTACTATAGGAGATAAAATACTAAAGTGACTTTAAATTAACTTAACTAAATATTAACTGTTCGTTTCTAAATAATTTCAGATTTATTCTATCTATTTAAAATGGATGCAACGTCTAAAATGTATTCGGATAAAGCAAATTTATTGAAATATACAAAAGATAATATTTAATTATCTACAGTCCACATCATTATTTAAATATTTAACACGATGCAAATTTACAATAAAATCATATATAAAATTTTTAATTGTATATATTGATAAACAGGCAGGATTTTTTGAATAAGTAAATTTATTAAACGCAAAACGTAAAAGTCACTGTTGAGTTGTTATAATGAGATTTAGGGCAGTGTGGGAAGGGAGGGTCAATTGGTTAATACGAGTAAACCTTTCTAAAAACCTTATTATTTATTTGCTATAACTACACTTGATCCATAGAACTTGTTAAAAAAATGGGAGAAACATGTTCCAGCAGAAAACGTTTCAGAAATTTCTGTATTATTGTAGCATTCAAATCATTTCCAAAGACAGATTGATTGACATACAAATATGTAATGACGGTGAATCAAATCCAAGCTAAATTTGATGACTAGGAAGTCATTGAAGAAGAACATGTGGAAGAGGCGAATCGAAAAAGTAGGAAAGAGTTGACCAAAATCTAGTTCTTCTAGAACGAGCAGGTGTTGTATTGCAGAAATGCGATTCAAATGTTGTAGATCTGCGAAGAAACTAAAACTATCTTGATGGAATGAGCTAACCAACATCGAAATGTTTTCATTTTGCTGAAGGTTTGCTTCTCGAAAGAGTCTCAAACCAAAATTTATAATGATAAATAACGTTTGTTCATATACAAGACGCGAAATATCACTATAACTGTATCGTAGCGACTGTTAAACATTATCTCAAGTTTATTGTGTGATCAGTTATTAATTGAAAAAGCATAGGATG
Source organism: Holotrichia oblita (assembly GCA_023690525.1). Lineage (NCBI taxonomy): Eukaryota > Metazoa > Arthropoda > Insecta > Coleoptera > Scarabaeidae > Holotrichia > Holotrichia oblita. Next base: position 60,470,208 of record CM043016.1, on the reverse strand, counting down.
CCTCTACACAGCCGATGGCAAGATGCGGTGGGATTGGCACAAAAAGTACTGGAAATAAGATTGACTCTTCAAATCAATGAATAGTTTAGTATTTCGTCTGAATGCAGTTTTATGCATGATTTTGCTCCCTGACACACAATCCAATCATTAAAACCAGTATGACATGATATATTTTTCTGTACATAATTCCATACTTTTTTATGTACATAATATTAAGTATAGTGCCCGTGTCATACAGATCATGTTCATATTTTTTTCATGCACATTTTAAAATAGGACCTGCTCTATTTCTATACATGATTCTGTACAGAAAATACCGACACATGTGCAACTATGGTTATTTGTTTGACAGATCGAATGTGAACGCGAGAAAATGTTACCGTAAAATGGGGTGAATCTAAAAATGGCACTTTTGTGAATACGTGCGGAAAATATTAAGGATCTGAATCTTTCGCCCGTTGCTAAAAACCGTAATGTTACTTCCAATCTAAATCATGTATAAATAAAAGTATATTCTAAATGATACTGAAGGCGTCCACGGTCCGAGTCTATGTTATGAGGAAAATCGTATTCGGAAATTTCAATTACTTGCCCTGAATAACAAAAAAAAACTATAACCCATTCATCATCAAAGATAATCAAAAGTCTATCTCACCCCCTTGTTGCCCCTCGAAATTTGAGTGGCAAATCTCTTAATTAATTAAATCCTCCAACATTCCTTCTGACATACAAAAACGGAAATAACCCAAGAAATCCAAGTCATCTCAATTGTACAGTCTTCTAAAAATCCATAAGCAGAACCTATATTTCCGACCCATAGCTAACACAATAGACTCGTTCATTTATACCATATAAAGGGTAGTTTTGCATTAGCAAGGTAGTTGCTGCTACTATCACCGAAGCAGCTCGTAATGTTTATTTTGTAATTTATTTACAGAAAAATAACCTTGACATATAAACATAGAAATCAAGATGTACATGATTGAGAAATGAAGCGAATGAAAGTTTTACCTTGACCGCCCTAATTCGGCAGACTTGGATCTCATTGAGAATTCATGACAGCTTTTCAAACGGAAAATCTCCAAACAAACACATAAATCAAACAAAATCTTATAGACCCACTAATTAAAGTTTGGTTTTTCGATGAAGAATTAAACGAAAATGTAAATAATGCATCTCTAATAAGGTAGAAGAGATTTATACCCACATTCCTTTGTACCTTTTTCAAATATGATAATAATGATATATATTTTGAACCACTAATAGAACTTGGAAGTTACGGTGACAGCATCCATCACAGATAAGGAAAAACAAAACCATTTATTTATATTTCTGTTAAAAATATTTAATTTATCTAAGGAAACATATCAAAGTACCAAACTTCCATTATTTTAAAATTCTCTACAACTTCATACTAATGATACCTATATGTATATTACTTGTATATGTAACTAATAATTTGGATAGCAATGTAAATTTCTTTTAAGTAGGATTAACAACTAACTGGCACAGATGAATACTTATCCTCAGCCTTTAAACTAGTCGTAGAAGGGGAACATACGATGGAGCACTGCAATATATCCGATGACTTCCTTGTAAAAAAATACTGCATAAACTCACCCTTATAATTTTTCTAGAAAGAAAGTTCTTCTCCGTATAGATCCCACCATTACCGCAGCATACTTTGAAACACCCAACTCCTTTACCAAATTGTTTAATTCGGGTATTAATATATTTTCCAACTGATAACATTCTTGATCACTAACTTCTGCATTTTTTTAATGGCTTTACAGATCAGGTCCATAGATAAGCGGTCTTATAACTGAAGATAGATCGCGATATCTAATGTCTTTCTTATTTTTTAAATCCTAACTTTTAAAGTCATATGCTCAAAAGTAACATACATTGTACTTGGTTTACTAGTTTACGCCACACCATAGGAAATAACAAATGGCAACTGTGCAATTTATCTTAGATTGCAATGTCTAAGATGCTCGACACCTGTATGGCATATCAAATTAAGCATAAATCGATTTTCATATAAAATTTATTTATTCAATATTTTGCCTTAATTTACGAGGAACAAAATAACAACATTTAACACAAAATATGGTCGGATCGTTGACCGAATACATTTTCTGTTTGCCATACTAAAAGAAAAATACGACACAATACAAGCTCACAACAGTGTTTGCACGAGTACTGTGACTGCATAAGGGATGTATCACTTATACTGTGTACTCTGTGGTTAACGCAGCAGTCAGCGTACTACGTTTAAACAAGTTTAAAAATCCATAAGCTGCTGTACTCGGGACACGTTCTTAATACGATTACGGCTACAGCAGTATAAATGTTTTAAAATGAAACTGAAACTATGGTTATCTACAGATTTGCGCATATCTTACGTAATACGTCGCTACTAAATTGTAAAAAAATCTTTTCCTACTAGAAACAAACTGATTTTGATTTAGCGATCAGTAAACATGTATGAAACACTGAGCGTGTGTTATGGAGGTTTCAGGGTTTTGTCCATGTCATAGTAGTGTAATATACAGGGTGTTACAAAAAAGTAGGTCAATCCGTTAAGCATACATTCGTTGGACAAAAATAAAGGGAGTTTCCTTACGGCACCTTTTATTTGAACGTTTTTCTTTATTAATATTTCGGGTGTGTTTTAAAGTATTGTTTTCAAGTTTGGTGCAGATGTTACTCTTATATAAGCATATATACTTTTTGTATGATTTATAACGAACAACCTTAAAGTACTAATAGAAAAACAGAAGATGTGGTAACCCTTGGCTCCTCGTTTTTTGCTGATGAACGCCTATGGATTTGGTGCCCATTTGTTATGATAAGCTGATGATTTATCTAATTTTTTTTCGTCTTATAAAATCTTGATTTGATGTTTCCATCACAGCACATAGTCAAATAAGTAAACCTATCTCGTATAGAAGGCATTAAAGCAAAGTTTTACAAAACGCAAAATTGTTATATAAAGCATCAACTTACAAAAAAAAAATGGGCATCAAGGCCATAGGCGTTTATCAGAAAAAAACTAGGAAGTCAAAGTGTACCACATCCCCTATTTTTTCTATTAGTTTTGCTTTTGCTAGAAATCATATAGAATGTCTGCTTACGTAAAAGTAAAATCTGCAACAAATTTGAAAAAGATATCTCAAAACATACCGGAAATATCAATAATTAAAACATTCATAATCTCGAAACAGTCACAATATTGAAACCAAGTGCGGAGTACAATCGAAGAGCCGCAATTATCGAGTGTTCGCGCTGGGTGCTCAACGACAGAAATCATTCGATTCTTCGGATACCCAAGCTCGACTGTATATGATGTTGTCGCGAAGTATAATGACTCGCAGAAGTCCAATGAAGGTTTTGCAACACCGACAAGGAAAACTCACTCGAAGGTGCGCGTTGTTAGAAAGCCCGAAAGCATTCAAAGGGCTGAGGAGCTGATTTTTTGAGGATCCAGGGCGATCCGAAAATTGTTGTCGGTTGTCGGTGTGAGTGAAAATCTATGCGTCGAATCGTCGAGGAGGACCTCCGCGACAAGTCTTATACAATTAAAGGGGGCAGATGCTTTCCGAAACTGCCAGGACAAAGCGAGTTGAACGCTGTAATCTGCTTTTGTGTTCTTTACGAAACAATACTGCTGGACGCCTCAGGGCTACTGTCGATGTGAAAGTCAATCGAAGGAATGATCGCTGGCTTGCCCATGATCCTGAAGATATCCCCATTGTTTCCAGAACGAAATTTCGGGCGAATGTTCACGTGCTAAGTGTTGTGTCCGGTTAGGATAATGTCATGCCACCGCATTTTTTTAACAAAGGTGAAAATGTCACAAAAGAAGTTTATTTGCATGTTCTAATAAATGTGGTGAAGCCGTGGATGGAAACTGTATCGTCTAGAAAGCCGTATGTTTTCCAGCAGGACGGTGCGCCCACGCACATAAGTCATTTGGTGCAAAATTAGTTGTCGGACAACGTTGACATGTTTTGGTCCAAAGAATTTTGGCCTAACAGCCCAGATTTAAATCCTTTGGAAAAATCTAATACAATATAAAGTAAAATAAAAGCAAAAAAAAAAATGTATTAACCCGTTGCGTCACTATTGTAAGCAGCTTCTTCGGGAGCAAAAAATGGGCAAGCGATACTAGAAGGTCACAGTAATTCGACGTGTTGTTAGCACCATCTTTGCGTCGATTGTAAATTGGAAATGCAATTCTAAGGAAAGATAGTAACGGTCGAAAGCGAAAAAGTCGACATATTTTCTTAAAATGTTTTTGTGTAAGTTACTGCTAATATTTTACAATCTATAAAAATTGACACCTTACAATGGATTTCCAACAGAGTCCAGGAAATTTTAAAGAAATCTGATTCTATTAACCCCGGTGCTTCCTTTCTGAGTTTGGTTTTCTGTAGTTTTCCAAATTCCACGGCAAATGCGGAAAGGTTACATCTTAAGTCGGTCTACAGCCGCAGGCGTAATAATAACTCATGGCTAGCCGATGCCCCCTGTAATTGGCGCAAGCTGTTGGGGGATGCTAAGGCATGAATTATTATGCGCCTTTGACCATGACCTTCCCAAGCCAGGTTCTTTTATTCTCGGGGTCCTAGCGTCGAGCAGGGCGCGGACGGCTGTTGCTTTTTTTATTTATTATTTAGATTTTAGTTCTACAAAATACATATATTTATTATTATTATTATTATTATTATTATTATTATTATTATTATTATTACCAGATATTATTGCTATTCCTTAATAATCTTTTTGAATTCTTGTTTATAGTTGCATTCACCATAAAGTAATCAAATATAATTCCCTTTTTGGGGGATGAAGAAGAATAACAGACAGAGGCAACGTTGACTCGAATGGTTGCATATGTCTGACCAACCAATTTTTTCTCTAGTGTACTTTACGATAATTGATTCGGCTGATCATATCTTACATTCTAATTCTAGATGTTTAATAGATTTATTATATTGTTTGTTTATATTTAAAATTTCAATCTAGAGATACAATCCATGTATTATAATTACCTCTATTTTGTTAACAGACCAATTACACTAAAACCTTCGAAGTAATTACTACACGCAATTCGTTAAACAGGTGATGGTTGAGTAAACTGTAATTGTTCGATTTATTTCTTGAGTAAATTAAAGCACCAATTTAACGAAACTTCCAATTCAGCATGATTTTGTCTATCGAAACAGGTCACGCGATTCGTACACATCTATTGTGTCATAACATTCGTTCGTGCAGCTTTTACCTGTCGGTATAAAGGTCAAACAATAAATATCATTAGCGGCACTGACACCTGCTTATTTTTCGTATTATTTAATATTAACCTTTGAAAAGCATGGCGACGACTCCGTTAGGAGCAATTATGTAATTTCAGTTTTCGGAAATTACTCCGACAAAAACATTTCTTCAGTGTAGTTATTAACGTAAGTCAGAAGCTTATTATTGTTACAATTAGTCATCATTATTGCTAATTACTTATGCTTGACGTTTTTCATCGATTTATTCTATACTTTTTATGGCAGCAGTACAAAACAAGCTGTGTTCTAAATTGCGTATGTAAATACTTTCAGTATTGCTAACGTACGCAAATATATCGTATTAAATAATGTCAATTCATGTTTAAAAAACAACTACAATAATTAATCGTTTTCCCAGTTTATTTCCGAGAAATTCCTACTTCTAATCATCAGGCCAGCTAATCGGAAGCACGCAGATATCGCCACTGTTAACCGGGTCAAATAGAAGGTTAACGGGATATCTAATCCTTTTTCTTTCGTTATAAGGCTAGCTACGAAAATACCCTAGACTAATGCAAAAATGTTCGGAAAGCAAAATCAACGAATAACAAGGAAATTTAAATTCCGTATGCATGAAAAGACCGTATCACAATCTATACGAAAGTTTGCTAAAAAAGATCACTATCGAGAACGGGAAATGGAGCATGTAAGGAAACGCCGTTAAGACCGGGATGTGTAGTAATCGAAATCGTCCGGGTCAACAGCTTAGTTATACTATCATAACAGGAAAGTCTTAAATTAGAGCAGTGTGTATGTGACAAAGAACGAACCTTTCGATTTTATTTCGAGATAGAGAACACGTAATTAAGAACTTGGTTACTGCGTCACCCATTTTAATAGAAACGTTTGGTCATTCCATACCTACATCAACGAGTTAACTATTAAATACAACCTTTGAAAATTTCTGAATTTTCTTTGACACATTAACTTCATTAATCTGTCGGTGTTATTACTAATTATTTAAGTTAGTAAGTTATTTTTAAGTTATAAAAATTACAATTGTACAAAGGAAATCCACTTAGACATATTCTAAAAGATTGTTTTCATATTAGAAGAAGAGAATGTGATTGTAAATCTTTGTTCTCATATACTCTTTACCTATAAGTAGTCTATTTTTAAAGTAGAGAGACGAATTTCTGAACATACCGCAGACCCAAATCACATGCACGAAAATCTTGTAAACAAATTGTACGCGGCAAAATTCAAATAATATTTGCATTTGTGATACGTACATACATTCGTATATGCACTGAAAAACAAAGTTAATAAACATCATTTACGAAGTTCTTCACTGGATCTCTTGGTGCAGAAGTAGAACACCAAACACTTTAACCCACTAAACACCAAACGAGTTTTAACTAAAACACCGACGCGTTTCAACAGCAATGCTGTCATTATCAAGGCGATAATAAAACTAAATTAAAATAAAATCTACAAATACAGGTAACCTAAATGTTATGTACGGTCAATCCGATAAGCATCATTAATTTCCGATTAACGAAAACAATGACGAATGCAATATAGGTCCGTTGTCACAGTTCATTACACATGACTTATTTTTATATATTTCTAAACTTTCGAAAACATTTAGAAACTTACAATTGTTTATTTGTCTAATTAATTTAACATTCGTATGATCGATGTTGTGATCTGTTTCAAAAATGTGTTGGGCAACGCTCGATTTCTCAATTCTATTAAATCTAAGATTAGCCATATGCTCTTTGAATCTGGTTGAGACTGCTCTCCTGGTTTGCCCAATATATTTTTGATTACAATCTTTACAATTGATTTCGACTTTTCTAGAGGTTGTATTTTATCTTTAGGGTTACCGATGAGACTTCGTAAACTAGTCCCAGAACTGTAAACTATTCTGAGATCTAGCTCTTTGAAGATTTTACCCAAACCTTTAGTGATAAAGGGAGCGTAAGGGAGGGTCACAACGGGTGAAGCTTTAACATGCTCTCGAAAAGTCGTAGATTCTTTCACAGTTTTCTTATAATTAAACTTCCTAATTAACTTATAGATATGCTGAGGCTGGAAACCATGACACTTGGCCGCATCTTTTATAATTTTAAGCTCTTTCTCATACCTCGCCTTGTTCAAGGGAAAAGTGAGAAGTCTGTGGACCAAAAAATTCAGGCTTGCCATTTTGTGTTGAACACAATGATGGGAATCTGAAGGAATGTAGCGAAGTGTACTGGTTTCCTTTCTATACACGTCAAACTCTAATCTATTGTTATTTCTAATTACTAAAATATCTAGAAAGGGTAGCTGACCGTTTTCTTCTCTTTCACAAGTGAACTTTATGGTTTCGAACCGATTATTTAATCTATTGAAAAAATCGTCAATATTACATTTTTTAGTGTCAAATATAGCGAAAATATCATCCATATACCTCAACCAAACCCTAGAAAAATATTCGCTCTCAGATTCTAAGTCCATTTCAAAACGTCTCATGAAAAGGTTAGCCAGAAAGGGCGACAAGGAGTTACCCATTGCCGTTCTTTCCAGCTGTTCATAGAATCTCCCGTTGAATTGAAAAATGTTTCATACAGATGTCAGTTAAGCGGATATATTCCTGGACACATTGTTGACTCAAATTATTTTGAAGCAACAGGTCCTCGAGGTATGTCAAGGTGTCTGGAATCTGTACACTAGGAAAGAGAGAACTAACATCAAATGAAATCAATATTTCACCCTCCAGCAACTGAATATTTTGAATTTCTTTAATAAATTCTAACGAACTAAGTTGCTGTATTGGCAAATTACTAAATTCATTGGTCAGCTATTTGGAAACCTTATAAGTCGGTGCGTCAATTGCCGAAACAATTGGCCTTACCGACTTGCCAGGTTTGTGAATTTTAGGTAAACAATATAATTTAGGGATAACAAGATTGCAAACATGTAGCTTACGTCTAACATCGGCAGTAACAAGGTTGTTACAAGCTTTAAATACATTGTTGACGTCTCTAATTATTTTCGGTAAAGGATTTTTTGAAATTCACTTATAAGGACCACTACTCAACAGGTCATTAACCCGATCATAGTAGTCCTCTTTATCTAAAATAACAACCTTGTTCCCTTTGTCAGCTTTCAAATAAAAACAATCTTTTTCCCGCAAAGTTTTAATGATTTTAATGTTTTCGGATATCTGAGGTGATTTATAGCATTTCAAATTTTTTGAAATAGTATGTTTGCAGGGCTCCCTAACGAACTGTTTTGTAGGGTTTTTTATTAGTTTCTATTTCTTTCAGTTTACTTATAACAAGTTAATTCTTTTAATAAATGTGTTTATTAAAATTATTAAAGTATTGATTGTTTGCAATCATTTCAGTGTAACAGATCGCTATTGTATGTATTAATACAATAAACGCATATACGTTGTATTGATAACTGGGTTCGTTGGACTAATTTTGATAAAAAAATTAATGAATTAATGTATTTTTTAATTATATTTGTGTACATTTTTCTTTCAGTGTGTATATTAAGTATAGACCTCTGCTTAGACTGAAGTTTATTTTCGGAGGATAGATAAGATACATAACATCTATTTATTACAAAATATACAATCATAATACATTTATTGTAAATTTACAGGTTCTGCAAAAATTACATTCAAATATTTATTTACAGAAATGCAAACGTAATAAAAATATTTATCATAAACTTACGAAAATATAACTATTAGAAATAAATTCTCAGATTATGATGATGATTATCGAAAACAATCAAAATCTTCACTGTCAAAATAATTCCAACTCTAATGGTGAATGGTTCTATTACGTCGCCAATGATTGCATCAAGATCTTGCATAGGAGATTCTTCTTTTATAACATGGTTTATGCATTTTTGCCAAGTAGTAGCAGTTACATTTCCCAAGGCGTCAAGTAATAATTGTCTCACTTCAGATAATTTAAATGTTTTGTTTTTCGCAACCACTTCATTTTTTATTCGGGCCCAAACAAGCTCGATGGGATTCAGTTGGCAGTGGTAAGGAATAATCAAATCAGTTTTCAATTTCTGATTTTGCCAGTTCATCAATTACATAGAAATTATAATTATTCTTATGAAATTTAATAATTAACAGTTCTGACCATATCATATGAATTTTTGCTTGTTAGCCAATTTTGAATATCCACCATTCTCCATGACGATGATATTGATATTATCTGTAATTTAACAGCATTGTAAATCCCCTTCTAAGTCCTCCATTAAAGGTTTTTAACTGTGAAAACATATTACTTTATATGCTGTATGAATTACTCAAGTTTCATCCATTTAAAAATTGATTGTTTTATCGCTCTATATTGTGAAATATCAGGAATTAAAAGATATTGTCGCCTCCATCTTACAAAAATCTCATCTATTAATCAAACTAAAATTAAATAAATGATTTTTAATTCTAGAGGACTCTTCACAATTATATAGATACATATATATGTCTATATAATAAATAATTCTTACTTAAAGTTCATTTGCTTCAATGTTGATCGATTCATGTTTGGAAAAGGTTCATTATTTTTTACTTTCACCAGCACCTTATCCAATGTTGAAGGTTCATTTTGCCGAAAGATATTGTGAACAATTTCCGTATAGCAGTTTTCACAGTAGGATCCACACATTTTCCAGAGACTGTATACTCTTTAATTACTCGGTATACTATTGCTCTTGAAACTCCTGTAAGTATACTATGTAGAATATAGATCATATGTCATAAATTGAAATCACTTTCCTACTACATCAGAAATTTGTTTTATCATGTCCAGTTTCTTGCGATTGGGTGTATCGGCTATAATTTTCTTGTAAGCATTGATAAGGGTCTGCTTTTCGGTATTAGGCAAATGACTCGTCTTTTCACGCTTTTTCGGAGGAGAACAAACATGTACAGGGCCAGCGGCACGTGTGATTGTGCATTCATATTGAAGACCAACTATAAAACTTGTAATTGTATTTATTTCGATATATTGCTTGTATATTACTTACGAATATATCTCGTAACTCTTACTGTAGAGCGCTGAAAAGAACTGCTAGAGTATATAATGAAATAACGGAGAAATAATAAACAACAACAAGACTTAACCAGAAACAGTGTCAGGTGACAGAATCTGAACAAGATCGATACAGTGTAATTTGGCCTTGCTTTCAACCAATGAGAATTCACTGTCAAAGTGATCTGTTCAGAAATTCGTCTCTCTACTTTAAAAATAGTCTATAGTGAAGTATTACATACTATTGGTTGAATACAACTGATCGCCAACTCTAGTGAAATAGTTCTGAAACTGAGCTCTTACTGATGACTTATAACATAACAACACACTGTATACAAGTGGTGAAGTATTGAAGTGGTATTTCGTGGTAACAAAGAAAGAAATCTGAAAATTGAGATAGATGGCGATGTTGGCCCCCTACGCTCCGTGTATATAACCAGCTTAGCCGAGTTTGAAAACAGCCTACCTGATTTTGACCTGGTTTTAGTTGGTTTTGAGTTCGTTTTTCAAACCAGGTCAATATCAGGTAGGCCGTTTTCTAAACCAGCTCAAAACCAACTAAAACCAGGTAGGTTGTTTTCAAAACCAGTATATAGTGCCTGACTTATACAGCGTGTCCACGTCGAGTGGCTGGAGCCGTAGCGGCGTAGCCCCCCTACTTATAACATTGAGTAATTATTTTATTCTCAATACGACGTGGCTTATTTTATAACAGATTATTTTAACAGTGCGATACCAGGAAATTTTGTTGAAGTGCACTTTAATAAAGCATCTCCCTACACTAATACGATGTCAGTCGTTAAATTTCTCTGGCTGATGTGGAAAATCATATATTTTAACGTATCTAAATACACTAACAGTTTGTTATCAAAGCATTATCATCTGCATATTATTTGAAAGATGTTGGAAGGTTATATCGGTTGTTAGAATAGACATATTAGCTATGTGTATATATTATTCAGAGAGAAAACAAGAATATTGCTGAATAATACTCTTAAAACTGTCTTGTGCCATACCCCATTAAGAGAGGAAAAGACAATTAAACGTTTTCTACATTTTATTTTGAAATTAAGTGCTTATTCAGATCACCGCTCTTAGTTAATAAAACACATCACAAAGGAAAATTTCTGAGAAACGTGGGCCAGGCCGATGGAAAAGTTCATTGCTAAAAAATCTCGGAACGACATTTTCAGTAACAACAACAAGACTATTCTGTCAAGTAAGGAACAAAGTCGCGATAATCAGAATGATCACCAACCTCCGGACTGGATAAGCATTACAAGCAGAAAAAGAATGATATTTCTGGCTGGTTTTCTGAGAATATATCAAATAATTTTCGTATTGTAATGAAAATTTTTTCACTTGTTACATTGTTTGGTCCCAATATTTTTACAAATAGTTCGTGAACCAGTGGAATGTGGATGATTCGTAGTAGCTTTTTTATTGGTCTTACGTAGAGTTTCCACGTTTCGTAATACCGTGTGTTCCTCAAAAATACTCAAACGCTATAATGCCTTTATTTGTCATTTGATTTTAATAATCTATACATCCAATTAAACAGTTCCAATTTCCATATGAATTCGCAAAGCCTGTACAAGAAACAATTTACACAAACTTACTTTTTATACTGCTCTAGTTTACGCTAAATATTTAACACAAGACATAAAGATTAATATATAATATACAGCCTAATTCGTAACTATGCTGGCATGCAAAATATTTACAGCAGTAAATTCCTAAACTTTCTAAAACAAACAAACTTCGCCTGATATTTAACAAACCTGTAGAAAATTGCGGATTTGTTAATACACTAGCAGCCAAGCTCTACGTTCCGATTCAAAGCACCTATCAAACCTATTCTCCGCTTAATTAATAACGCTACAGAGTATTACTGTCACTCCGAGGACTCACTCGCCTGCTCAACTGACAGTGATGGACATTTTAATTTAATTTCAAGCGATAAATTGGTAGGGACGATGTGCGTACCGGAACAGGGTAATTTACGAGCGCTCCGGCTAACGTTAAAGAGACTTTAGATATGTTGTTAATAGTTCTATTCAACGTATTTTATGATTTTAGGAAGAAATTGCTCTATACTGCATGTAACCTAGGAAATCTCATACAAATACGCCATAAGCTTTGCGACTAATCTGTAATTAAATTCGTTGTAAAGCTAAAGGGTATTTCATTTGAAAGAAATAGTACATGCAATATAGAAATAATGTTTCTTCAGTTGTGTTTTCTGCAGTATTCTTAATATATTTTTTTTACATTTGTTGTATATCAACAATAAAATCATTTTTCAACTACAATGTTTAATTTTTCAGGTTACCAGTGCCTTGGTTGATATACGGAATCATCTACAGCAAGCCCGTAGAGGTGAACTCGGTGGGAATGGTGTGTTCCATTACGATACTCTTCATGATGTTGCTCTTCGTAGTAATGTCCATAGCGTGCTTTAGATGGAAAATGAACAAGGGACTCGGTTTCACCATGTTTCTGCTGTACTTTGTATTCGTAGCGGTATCGCTCATGTTCGAATACGAAATCATAGTGTGCCCAGTTTAGAGATAAATAATACATATTTACAATACATTTATTACATAATGGAACACCTAATACAATATTACCTATACGAGTACATTATTAATTTGTATATTCCAATTCTCAAATTATACGAGAAATACATTTAAATTTAGAAATACGTTTGTTACATTGTTACAATACAAACTAACGTTTTATTATTAGTAAAATGGTAATATATGCAATAATAATTAAGTATACGATCCTCAAAAAGTTAATTCGATGAGATTTCACAGTGGTAACCACTAATTTCTGAAACATCGCTGTTGACACTGAAAGCTTAAAAGTCTTGTATTGCTACTGCAAGAATCAGTTGAAAATGGCTTGTCTCACTTCATTAAGTTAGTATAATAATCTAATTAACAGGTAATAAAAGAAAGCTGTATGCAAGAAAACGTTAATTTTGAGAGACGTACCCATTCTGAACAGGTTTGACTGTCTATCACTCAAAATTGTTTGGAAACGTTGAATGAGTTTGAGCATTTATCAACTCTTAATATGTAATAATAATATTGAATTCAAGTCAGATACTCAGACGATCAACTTAATTTTAAATGGGTCAGTAGATAGGGAACTTAGGAAGGTTGGAATTTCGTTGAGGATGAAAAAGAAGCGATATGGAGAAATTATTTTAAAGATATTACGGAAGAACAGAATCAAAATTTAGATATAACTGAGGAAATGTTTAGAGAAGACGATGGAGTTGATATAGAGCCCCAATAGAAAATAAAGTAGATAAAGTGATATCATGTATGAAAAATGGAAAGAGTCCTGGAGAAAATTGCAACAACGGATGCCAGAAAGATGGAGAGAAGCAATTATTATGCCACTGTGTGTGTTGTGGGTGAGTATCAGTGTGATTTCAGGAAGAATCGCTCCGTGATAGATAAGGTGTTTACAATAAAGAAACTTCATGCACTGCGTAATGATCGTAACACAGAAATGCACGCCGTTTTTATTGGTTTTAAACGTGCTTATGATTCCGTAAGACGAAATTAATTATACCAGGCGACGAAAGAAATGCAAATCCGTAACAAGCTAATACGCTTAGTGAGAATGACTTCAGAGGACTCTACTATCAAAGTATGAGTAAGCAATGTAGTTTCAGAATCTTTTGAAACTACAATTGGATTGAGACAAGGTGATCTGCTTTCTAGATGCTTTAACATAATGCAGAAAAAAGTTATTAGAGAGAATAAAATAAATTAACTGGATTGGAATAATAATAAATAAAAGTCACCAATGTCTAGCGTACACAGACGATACGACAACTTGCGATAACAAAGAAGGGGCTTGAAAGAATAACCAGAAAGTTAGAAGCAAGCGCAAGGAAGATCGGATTAGAGATAAACGATGAAAAGACCGAATATATGCACATGAAAGGCACAAAAACTGTAGAAGATATACTCAAAAAAGACAAATGCAAATCGAATAAGAAGGAGCAATGAACAAGTTTTTGAAATTAAAGAGTATCTCACGGAAGGCAAAGATCCAATTATATAAAATGATGATTCGTTCAACAGTAACTTATGGCTGTGAGATGTGGGTAATGAATAAGAAGGAAGCAGAAAAACTAGAGATCTGGGAATGGAAGATACTTACAAGAATATTTGTGGGAAGAAAGATAAACGACTACTGGGAACGGATAAGTAATCGAGAAATAATGCACCTGTATGAGATCTTTGGGGCATGTGCAAAGAAGAAAGGATCATCGAACTGTGAAGAAAATTTTGCATTTAGCATCCTTAATAAATAGAAAGCAGGGCCGGCCGAAAACGAGATGGTTGCAAGCGGTGGAAATAGATTTACAGGAGAGAGAAGTTTTTAACTGGCGAGAGAAAGCAAGGAATCGGGAACAATGGAGACAGATAATCAAGCAATGAAGCTCATAAAGTTTGTCCGCTTGGTGTCGTATTGACGAACCCGATGTTGAGAGTGAGTGAAGTTGCCCACACAGAAGGAACTAGATAGTACTGTTTCTAGCCTATTAGTAGATAAATGACTATCACAACGCCTGTTTCGGTTACATTAAATCGTATTTTACACCGCTGCAGTTTCATTTCTTTGCATTTGGTAACAAATACCAATCGATCGACCAATAATAGTCATTTGAGGATATAAGTAACATTTAGTGGTGGTGGATTTAAGTTTGCGGAATGAGGTGCAACCGAGCGAGGTCTATAACACATATGAGGCCACAAAACCACTTATACCCAAGATTCATACCACATTTTTCTAACTATTGAATTAATTGACATTTTTTATGGTTACCTATAGACACTAATATGTAAGTATCGTAAGTATGTGTTACATTTAATGGATTATGTGTTGAAACCAGCATACAGTGTATTTTTATAAATGCCTGGAAATTTCAAAAAACTTTCAAAACTTCATCTATTCTAAAGCAAATTTTCGGTTGATTTTTGGTTCACTTAGAATTAGTGGTCTTGTGGACAAAATTTTATGAGTTTCAAAACTTTAGAATCTCTAATCACGTGATTTTCAGTAAAATAAAAATTACTAATGTGAAAAGTCGGAATTGTTTTCAATAGAATTTCTTATAATATACAAAATTACTAATAAATTACAATTAGTAAAAAGTCTGAAGAAAATTATCAAACTGTATGTGTTCAAACACTTTAGTAGCTAAATAATCTCAATAAAAAAGTTCAAGGATAAATTTGGAATTCTGGCTGGTCATTTTAGAGCTCCAAACCGTCCAAAGAATTTACGACGAAAGTGAAAATTTAATCTATATAATATATATATAAAAGAGAGTAACGTTAGTTACTACCAGTTATTACGCTTACAATAACACAAGAACGCCTGGACCGATTTCGATGATTCGCACCAATTCGGACTTTTCTCCGGCCAAACAAGAAGAATACCCAAGAAAATTCCCGAAATATCAAAAAAAAAAAATTATCAAGAAAATTCATTTTCCCATACATTTTGTATGTAGTGATTTGAGGACGTTAAACGACGAGTTAAATATCTAAATCAATATTTTTAAGCAGAACGAAGTGCCGGGTCACCTATTTCAATATAAATAAAACAACATTTGCCGGGTCAGCTAGTAATTCTATAAATTCGGGAGAGGAGCTCCATCGTGGCGAAATATTATTTTTCCATTTATTGGAATTTCCTGTATAATGCAAAATAATGATCCCTCCATAAAAAAAATAGACACACGTTTAGTTTCCGCAGTGTGTGTGTTTCGTGAAATCAATATGGATTTACTATCAAACATATTCTAGTGTTTTGATCATTGAGACATTCATTGGGTATAAATGTTGATACCAAATTCCAATCGGCGAAATTGGAATAGCAACTACTTCTCGAATCCATCATTGTGCAGGTAAACATTTTGGCGTTTCAATGTTTTTCAAAAATGTAAAACTTTGTGATACTTCCGAAAATTAAAGCAATACTATCAGTTAACAGGTGCCTATTTGGTAATTAAGCACAATTTAAAATTAGTTACAAATTTCAAAAAATTTTCTGTGTGTTAATCTAAATGGTCGGACCAATCCAAGGTGTGCCAAAAATTAACCAAAAACTGTGGACAAACAAGTGAAAAAACCTTAATATGAAATGAAACCTTTACCAAACCATATGCTGTGAGACATATCAAGAATTATGCAAAACACTGGGGTATTTACCGATTTGAACGACATTTTTCATAAACAAGAACCATTTTATAGTGTTTAATATTAAGATCATTGAAGTTGAATTTCTAGTTACTTTTGTTTATTTCATAAATACATTATTATATTATTTATTAAAATTACCATTGATTAACAGTCAACTTTCTTAATAATTGAGCTCATGTTACCTGTTTAAGATAAGTAAATGTGCCCTGTGATTTTTACCAAATTTTATCAAAAATATTAAAACTTGAAGAGACTTTTAAAAGCATTGAGTAAAGTATTGAGAAAAGTTAATGACATTTTCAAATGTTTAATGAGAGATATCCGATATGGCCAATGATTAGTGTTGTATCAGAATTTAAGCAAATTTTTAAGACAATTGTTGAAATTTAAGGGCAAGATTGCAAATCAACGCAACGAATCGATTTTTTAAGGATCGTATACATTAATATGAGTCTTAAAACAATAGTTGTTCCATAAGTGGTCATAAGTTGTATCCTAAGTTGAAAATATACACAACAAATATAGGTTTACTATTATATAACGTGAAGTAATATCTTATTAAATATTAAAAATAGATTGTTGATTAATAATTAAATTCAGTTTAGACAAATATAGCACTTATTTCAAACAATATTCAATATTTTTACATTTTAGGATATTTTCGATGAACGAAACAATAATATATTTTATATTTTAACTAGTTAATATTAAACTGAAAATAACGAGAAAGAGTGAAATGATAATGTGCAGATCATTGTTTTAATACAATTCATGTTCTTAAAAAGTTCTATAATCTGTCGAAGTAACACCAGCGAATATATAGGTATATTGTTCCTTGTATCGTTAACTCGTCTAGGCATTATATTTGCTCTCAGTTAAGACAATGAAAAGGATTCAATGTGGCGCAGAAACGTCTAAGTTACTAAATTCAATTGTCATGCTAACTTGTTTTGTTGAAGTTGTAATCGAGTTTACTTCGTGTCGCGTTGGAAATGATGTAGCTTGTATATAGCTAGACAATGTTATAATAGCGTTGGAAATGTGAAGAAGCATTCTTAAATGAACTTTGTTGATGCGGCTGGGACAACTTCTATCTAACGAGCAAGAATGAAATGATGACGTGAATGAATGTATAGCTTGACATTTTTTTATGGATACAAAAATGTAAATAAAATTAATGAACCTATGTAATGTTTTTAAAACGTTAAAGCAAAGTTATCTTCTACAATATTTTCAGTTACGTGGTAAACGATGAAAAAAGTCACAGCAGTTCAATTATGTAGCAAAGCTTGCACTAGAATATTCTGCATTTAACATCTCCTTTTATAATTTATTTTTATTATTATTTCAGAAATTTAATTGGCCTAGAACATCGTTGTCATAGAAATTAATATTAACTAATACCTAACTGAAAATTAACTAGTGCTAAATATACATAGGTACATACGTTCATAAAATAACATTTTCTTTGATGTGGATTCGGAATATGTAATAATTACATTTGCAACAAGGGTATGTTGGTAACTACCTACGATTTAACCAAAGTATTGTGATTCTATTATTCTGATTGTTTTGAATGAGAGAGCCTTTCAAAGTTTAATGTTTTCGTATTAAAACCTTCATATTAAATTAAATTTAATCCAACGGTAGTGTGCATGAACGTACATATAACAAAGATAGTATAACATAAGTCCAGTCAAGAATGTTATCTGTTAATAAAAGGAAGGCCACATAAACTTTAAAATATTTGCATAAGAGATATTTATTTTTGATAAAGGTAAGTTAAGAATGTATATTACCAAAGGAATTGGCGTCGGTGACTGTTCCATAGAAGAAGAATTTCAAGTAGTACAATATATTGCAATAGTAAAGGCATAATAATGGTTAATCTGTCAATCTTTCAATTTTGTAAAAATGTTTTTGAAATTTTTAAAACCAAACAGAATTTTTAGATTTCAAAATTTTGTTTGATATAGGAATTTCAAAAGTTTTCAATTACAAAAAAAATTCAAAATTTTTTTCGTTTGGATTTGTTTTAAAAAAAACGTTTAAACGGCGATCGTTGTGGTGAAAAAAATGAAAGGCACAAATATAATATTAAACAATTTTAATTTGGAAAAAAATTCAGTTAATTATTAATTAATATTTCAACCGGAAGCAGGACAAAATTTGGGTTTTATATAACACATACACAGACATACAAACATTAATTTTGAGGTAAGAAAGAGGGTGGGATAGTATTTAGGACATTTTTTTTACAATATTTATTATTATGTATATGTGTATAAAAACCCTTCATTTTTCATTTCTGTCGTCTTAGACAGAACAATACCTATATACAGCATTTCTGAATTGGTGCAAATTGAAGATAAAGTTCCAAAATTCGTTTGTAATATTTTAAGAAATTTGGTTTGTAAACATTTTTAAATTCACTTATTTTTAAGCTCGGGTTTCAAGAATTCAAAATATTACAATTTTTTTTTTAATTCTGAGATTTTAAAAAAGTTAAAATTTTTGAATCCTATTAAAATTCTCTAAAATTTTGAATTACAAGATTTAAATCAGAAATAATTAAAATGTTTAAAAATTACATTCCTAAAGTTTTTCAGAACTAGATATTTTTATATCTGGAATTTTTGAAATCTTAAAATTCTTTGAAACTTTGGGATTAAAAACCAAATTTTGGAAACTTTTTATATTTAAAAAGGATCAAATTTTTGAAATTTTAAAATTCTATTTGTGGTATTTTGAAGAATGTAAATTAAGAAAAACTTTTTCCAGTTTATTAGGTTGGTAAACTATATTGTATAGCCTTAGCGAAATAGTAACAGCTACTATAATCGCATATTAAACATTTAAAAAGCATTAGGATTCTTTTATCGAAAAAATGTATCCAGAAAAATTGTTTGGAATTATCTGAAACGCCCATATTCTAAAAAAATCTAATTTGAATTTTGTTCTCACAAAATTGTCCCAATTCAATCTTTTGCGTTAATTTTTAATCAGAAAGTCAACAAATTCACACCGTAAATATTTTTTGAAATTTCAAAGTTCTCAATAATTTTGGTTTTTGAAAATTTGCGAATTTGAGAATACTTTTAAGTATTTTGAAAATTTATAATTTTAAAGATATCAAAACATTTTTAAAGTATTAAAAATTGAAAAGATCTTAAGGAAATCTCTAAAAATGTCAAAATTTCAGATTCTAGAATTCTAATTAAAGTTGCAAATATCTGGCAGACGGACATGAATAAATACAGTGACCCGTAGTAGAGTTACTGATACTGTTGTTAAATCTTTGAGTACACTCTACGTCTTAAGAAAAGTTAAGCAGCACATAAAGCTTGTAAAACTGCTTACTCTTCATGTTTTCATTGATTTATACTTTATGATTTACCTTGCTGGGGTGTGGTTTCAGAATGTTAACGAATACTGCTTTTATAGAAGAGAGTACCTTCCCTAAATAAGTTTCAATATGAAATAAAGCAAATTCAATTCTGAATGCCCTTTATCCATGTTCGTTAATAAGTGCAGTGGTGTATTTTCAAATAAAAGGTTTTTTTTATAAATAACACCGACACCATTTTTCGAAAAATGACAACACATACAGCCTGTTTTACTTGAAAGATGAAAACAAATGACAGTTTCACCATTACTTATCTTCTGGCTCGACTATATCCTATGTCTTTTGAAAGCCTTTAAAGACCGAACATTGTTCCATATAAATTTCATTTGTTTCGTTTGTTGTCTTCTAAATCATTTGAACACAGAAGGAGGATTGCCAATTTAGCAGATTATCTGACTTAAGAAATCTCTGAAATTTTAATCTATCGAAGAATAGCATCGCCAGCACAACTTGTATTTTCAGTTAGTTTCGATTTGATTTTGCATTCTTTATTGAAGTGTGATTCAATTACGAAAAAATATATTTTTCCAACCGATTTTTAATTTTCACATATTTACAAGTAAGCTTTTTCTTTTGTCTAATAAGAACATGAATTGTATTTATATAAAAAAATATTTGAGAATAATAATTGCACAAAAGATTAATTATTATATAATAAATAAAACAAAAAGAATATCGACTTCCATATTTGTTGTAGACAGTGTGAATGAGCGTATATATCCGTGCGTTTTAATGTGGCGAGCGCTATGTTTTTTTCCTTTTTTTCGCCTTTGTATCTTTTGTTTCCCACAGCGCTTCGCTTGTGTGTTTCGTAATTAACTTTTATATTGAACTGCCCGAAACTTATCATTTCCGTTATGTATTTCCTCAACAAATCGATAGCAATAATAAGTATTTATATATCATACTATATATATATACTACATATATGTGGATATAAAAGAAAGAAAAAAAAATGATTAATTTAACGAGGAAATGTGATTTTTTCTTTCTTTTTTCCCCCGTTACAATGTTCGTTGCATAAAATGTGAAATATGCGAATGAATATAATAGAGTAAAAATGATACAATAACGAAAAAAAATAGATTACCTGATGTACCTCCGAATAATAATTGTTAATTTTCCACTTGAATATTGTCGCTATTATACATTACATAAGTATGAATAGTCCTAGATAGAATTTTATAAATATTTTTAGGAAAAATATATATACGATTGTTTTTATATTGTAGTTGATGTGATGATAGTCTTTTAGCACTTAGTTTACTTATACAAAATCTAGTAGGTATTTAATTTCCAGGTTTAATCTTCTTTTAGGGATCAGGTACAAATAATTTAAATCATTAATAATAATATTATTCCGAAAATTGATCTAATTTCTGATTATGTCAAGTAAATTTAAACTAAAGTTAGAAGTGCCTATAACTTTAGAAATATTTTATTTAAAAGAAACTTTAATCTTGTTGCAAGCAAGATACATTTTATTATAAACTCTTGAAGCTCTGATACTGGTGCCATCTACTGGTGTAACTCCCCAGCGACATACAAATGAAATACGCGATTTTATACATAATCTAATACAAGTGTAATGCTCATTCAAAACATTTATCTCCTTTATGTGACGTTGTCGATGTTTACTTCAAATTGTTCACCACAAATGCTATGTTTATCATTATGTATTGTTAAGTTCAAATGAGACCTGGATTTAGAAAGGTTATTCCCTGAAAAGATGATTTTGGTTTATTTCTCAAAATGTTATTTACCAATTGACGATTTGATTAGATTATTCTTGTGGTCAACAAGGCTGGAAATTAAATACCTACAGGATTTTAATAAGCAGTCTTAGTTATTTAGTTTCAAATAGATTGAAAAGAATTTATATTTTACGTATATTTTTATAAGTCCGGACAATTTAAAGAAAGACAGTGTTCTTTGTAATAATAATTTTATATTACTTTTCACCTGTAAATCGCACCAACTACAAATATGCAACAAAACCAGTTCGTTGATGGAAGATTATAAGAGGATGCAAAAATGAAACTTCCCGAAAAAAATACGCACTATTAGTTTAATAATAATAATAATGTAACCTACGAAATAATGAAGTGAAAGATACAAATCTAGTGAATTAAAAAATAAAATAAGAAAGTTCATAGTTATTTGTAGATACAATGTAATAATAAGATGCATATAGTGACTTAAAAATGATAAGTAGATGACGTTGTTGCAATTTCGAGTATGTAGTTTTTAAAAGTTATATATGAAATTTTGAGAAAAAATGAAGAATAATAAACAATTGCAAGAAAAAAACCATGTATATAGTTAAATAAAAAAATGTGTACGATAGTTTGTGGCACTTATAGGACTTGGAATGTCTTCGCTAAAAGTGCCTATTGTTACTTTTTTGTTAAATTGAATAATGTGTGATGCAGTAGAAACGTTTTGACATAGTCTTTCTCGAAAAATTTAAATTTATTTTTGCATTAATTTGAATATGATTTCGATTAAAAGGGTAAATTTATATAATTTGTTCGAATTAAATATTTTTTCAGTACATGTTAATAAAATATTAACGATAGATTCACTGCCATCTAAATACTTCGCAATGCATAAACTAGTCCGAGATATGTGGGTATTTTAAAAATATTCAAATGTTTATACAGAAAACTTGGATAC